>PVJI01000863.1:0-220325 GCA_004026765.1 Micronycteris hirsuta
TACATTCTAAGACCATGAAGGCCCTTTAAAGTTTCTTCTGCCGTCACAACCCCCTCTGGTTTTTACAGGCAGAAGTTGTAAGGCTTTACCTTCCCAGTGCTGGAATCCTGGGCTGTGAAGTCTGGCCTAGGGCTAGGATTGTTCACTCCCAAGGTATCCCTCCCGATTTTTATCCACCCCATGTGAATGTGGGACTGCCCATTCCAACACCACCACTGCCTCTCTGTGCTGCCCCATGTCCACTCTGCCCCAGCTCCCCATCTCCACTCCTCCTACCTATCTGGATGAATGTCAGACTTTAAATCCTTGGTTGTCAGACTTCCATACAGTTTGATTTTCTGGCAGTTCTGTGTATTTTTTTGTTTTGAGGTTAGCTGTGGTTGTTTGAGGAGGTGAAATGTGTCTATGTCTCCATCTTGACCGGAAGTGTCGGTTTTAAAATTCTGAAGTTATCCTTGTTGTGTATTAAAATAGCTCTATTTTAATGAAATGATAATAGATCATAGTTTTTAGTCTTTTTCACTGTCCTTATTTGATATAAAAGTTGATGACCACATGTCTATTCCCAAAAGTTTTATTTGACATTTACTGGTCTATAAAATCCAAAAGAACAGGATCGCCATCTGCCTCAAAGGTCATTTTTCAACACAGAAGGGAGGGAATACAGCTCCATGGTCACTATGTCATAAATACAGTCAACAGTGAGTCTAGGAACGACCAAAGAAGTTAGTGAACCTATATGATACTATAAGATGCATCACTTTCCAAGAGCCCAGAGTGCAGAGTACTTTCTAGGCTCCTCACCTAACTCTCATTTAATCATCGCTGATGCGGTTCCATCCCCCACGTGTTTTGTAAAGCATTCTCCACCCAGGGCTTCTGGGAAGCCTTAATAGGTGAGATCAGGAACATGTCTTGGATTGGTCTGAGTGGCAGCCCCTTGCACTGTCCCTTTCCCCCTTCCCCCATTTGCTGGTTCCATGTGGTATTTGTGGCAGTAGGAAGCACAGCTCACTTTTTCTCTGATAAAGAACAACCACAGGTGCAAAGTTTTCAGTACGAAAACAGCCCTTTGGGCATTTACTCTCTGCCCCTGGAGAAAAGATTCAAATTGACCCCGCCTTTGGCAATCAGCTCCAAAGAGGCAAGTCAGACCTCCTGCAGAGGCTCTTCAACACACAGGTGCCCAGGTCCATTCTCCAGGAGATTCAAGTTCAGGAGGTCTAAGGTTCAGCACTGGAACCACACTTTATGTTTGAAGCTTCACAGGAATTCCGATGTGCTAATATTTTGTCTGCCTTGTCACTGGGCTGGACTCACCTGCCTGACCTCCTTTCTGCTAAGTGAGCCCCTCTCAGCCCCACTGTGAAACCAGTGGATCTGCCACTGATCTCATGCTAGAGCCACTCTGCTTTTTTAGGCCCCAAAGTTGTTACGGTCCCATGAAAATATACACTGTAGCATTCCTTCTCTAATTATACTTTGTCGATATAGGCTGTATTTGCTTTGTGGCCGGTTAACACATTGTGATGGTTATATTTACCCCCTGAATGTCCAAATATAAGACCAGTCTTAATTATATGAGCATGATGCCTTCCTGTCACTGACATGGATAACATCCCGTTGGCCTTCTTGGTATTGTTTTGCTCTCTCATAGTTAAAAATCAAGAGTACCTCTTTCTACAGATGTCTTTTTGGTTTCCTAAATGGGCCCCTCAATATCATTGAAAGAAATAACTGAAACTCACTCAGTATTCTTTTAGCTTATCTGAACAAGGGGGCAAGTATGCATCTCTGAATTTCTTGTATGTTTCTAAAGAAACTCTAGTAAACCATCATGTCAAACCAAAATATGAATTAGTGCACCCCCCAAAAATCTTTTAACTGGATTTTATTTTTTCGCATGCTTCTGGACTGAAAGATAGACTTCAAAAGAAGGCTCATAATAGCTAATTCACATTTTTTCTTTCTTAAAACTATTATAAAAGCATTAATAAGGACAAAAATCTTAATTTTTCAAAACATAAGTGCCAAGATGTATTCCATAAGAACCTCTGATCTCATGTGATCAGATTCCACCTGCGCTGCTCACCTGTCAGCGCCTCACTGTGCTTCCAATATGGACTCTGTCTTTCTCCCCAGCTAGGACTCACTGCCCCATCTCCCCATTGTGGCCTGCCAGGCAAAGCTCCAGGTTCCTTCTAGGCCAGTCCCTCACCTTCCTGAGTCCATCCCTTCTTCTTATGCATCCAGTTCACAAATCTCATGGAGCTCTAATGCCCTGTGCAGCAACCTAACAGCTTCCCTCCTCAATCCCTATCCCCAAACACTGCATCATACTCAGACCTCTTAACTCCCCCAATTCCTGTTTTAGTAGATCCCTCATTATCCTGTTCCACTTGAGTGGGGAAATCCCATCAGTAAAGTTCAGCAAGAAGACCAAGGTGGGAGGAAGCTCTGAGTACCTGGGACACTCCAGAAGCCAGCTGACCATGCAAAGTCATCTCTAGCAACAATAGGTGACCTTCCAGAAAAAGGCAATACCAGCCAATCTGTGGAATCCTTGCAGAGGTGCCATTTACCTCCTGCAATAGCCCAGAACTGCCATATTGTCTGCCATATTGTTCCGAAAGGCTCAAGAGCTCCTGCAGTCTTCAAGGCATAACAGTGTGCTGGGGAATGTTGGGGTGGACAAATGGGTCTCAGGAAACTTAGTGTCCCCTTGGAGGGCATGTGAGGAAAGGAACAAGACCCACCAAGGAATGCAGGCACAAATGGGTGTTCTCTGCGTGCTGGAAACGGTAAGCTTCCAGATTACAAAAGGGAGAAGAAACATGCTCTCGGCTGGAATGACCAGAAAAGGCGAACCCCAGATTCTGCGAGTGGGTTGGTGACCAGGCCTGAAAGAATGGGAAAGCCAGAAGAACACTTCTTCCAACCTCTCTTGGCTTTTAAAACCCCAGATGTGCAGGAATGTGGGCCTAGTAGAGAAGTTAGTGTTTTGGATTGGCCAAATATAAAAATCTAACCTCCAAGATGGAGGGGTGGGAGGTGCTGACAAAAGGGAGGAGAGAGAGCCAGACCAAAGGCCAAAGTGTCTTTGGACCTGCAGCGGCGCGCAGCGATTTCCCCGCCTGATTCTGGCCCTGACAACCCCCGAGTCAGGGGCGGGGATGGGAGGCTGTTTGGTCTTGCCTCCCTCGCACGTTACCGTGGGATGTTGTCCTCCAGCAGGGGCCAGGCTGCTGCTCTGCCCTGGACGCAGGTCTTCAGGAGCGCCGCTGTCGGGAGTCCACCTCCTGGGTGCGCCAATATTAGAGAGCGTGTATAGGTAGAAAGTGCTTCAAGGAAAGTAAAGCTTCCCTGAACATTACCCTTTGAGTTTCCAGAAGGCCAACTGCCGCCGCTGAGGATCGTGGCTGGAAACCCCTCTCAGGTGCCACCAAACCTTGGCTGGGGATTCACGGCCACTCCGCCCCCTCCCCCCTCAGCAGGAGAGACAAGTTGCTTCTCCGAATCAGGGTCACTTTCTCCCTTTGGGGAAAAGAAGGAAAGAAAGCTAATGAAATTACGCTCAGGCTGTATTGATGGAAAACATGAGAGCAAACCCCAGGGTTTTGTGCCTCGAAGGCGCGTTATCTGCCATTAGCCACAAACCTTAGGAAAGTCGCCAAGTCTCTGGGTGAGCCGGAAGCGCTGGGTGGCTGCGGCTCTCACCCGGCCCAGGGGTTTGCCTGAAGAGGGAGGCAAGGAAGGTGGAGGGGCAGCCTTTTGTGGGGTTTTGCCTCCCTCAAGTTTCAGGCGCTTGGAGCGATGATAATCCCCAACCCTCGGACCTGGGATACGACGCGGGAGTTTGCGTGGGGAAGGGCAGGCGGGGGCGGACCCTGGGCTGGCAGTGGGCGGGGCGGTTACCCAGCTCGCGTCGGGTGGGCGACCCAGCGCGGGCGGGGCGCGGATTCTTCTGCTGCGCACAGCCCCCAGCTGGCGACTCACAGCCCGCAACGGGCTCCGCACGCAGAGCCCTTTGGGGTTAGAATTTGGGTTACCAAAGCGAGCCTATCTGCTGGCTGCCGCTGGGACTGGTGGGATTGGGCCGGGAGGGTCCCCTCCCCCGCCGCCTGCTCCTGTCCCGCCTGGCCACAGCCGGCGCACGGCACGGCCGCCGGGTGTGAACTTCCGCGGTTGCTGCGGTCTGGCCGGCCGCCTGCCCGCTGGGAAACCAGCCTCGGCCTGGCTCCCCAGAGCGTCTTACTGAGCTCCTGGGAAGCAAGAGGGCGGAGGCGAGGGGAGGCGGGCGGAGTGGGATCTCCGACTGGGGCCGGTGCGGAAGGAAGGAGGGGAGCTCAGCTACAGGGACAGTCTGGCCGGTCCCAAGCGCGGTGTCAGCCAGTGACTCTGGGCGGCACCGCCGGGCACACAGGACGGCCGCGAAGCTGCTGGTTCATGGAGGAAATCGGGCTTAATACCTCACCACACTGCACCTAGTCTGGGGCTAGCTGCGCTGAGAAGCAGGTGCCCCACGTGCATAAAATACTCCATCTCCAGTCTGAACCCCATCCCTGCACTCACGCCCGCCTCTGGGCCTGCTGCTTCTGCCTCAAGTCCCCAGCCACACGCCTCCTGCCCACACACCCATGATCTTCCCTGCAGCTGTGTTCCCTGCCTTCCACCTTCCTCTCGCCATCAAAGCTGGGGCCCTCCGCTAAGTCTCCGGTTCCAGCCTCTTATTAAGTCCTAGAGAACGTCTCCAAAATATTCCCCAAGTCCCACTGCCCAGGGCCCAAGTTCCTGCCCCTCTACTTCCCATCAGGATGCCTGCAGACTTCTCCTTGGATTCCTAAGCTTTAGCCTCCTCCCTCCCTAATCCATTTTCCACATTGCTTCCCCCTCAGAGCACGTTAAAACACAGAGACCTCAACAGTTGTAAATCTCATTTTTACTCTGGTGAGCAGGCCCAGGGGCCTTGGGCTCCAAGGGCATGGGCTCACATTTACTGAGGACTTACTATATATCATTTGTTAAATATTTCAAGTAGATTTTCTCTTTTAACAAACTGGGTATTATTATCATCTCTGTTTGTAGTAAAAGAAACTGAGGTACAGAGGGGTACACAGCTTGTGAGCAGCAGAGGCAATTCCCAGGCAGGCTGTCTGCCAGAGAGTCTGTTTCTCCATTATAGCGGTGCTCTTCTGCTGAAAGCCCTGACCTTCCTGACAAGCATGGAATGGCCCACTGCACCAGCTTTGTCTGGGAACCAGGTGGCAAAGACCATCTGTTAACTAAGCGGATGGGGCAAGTGGACGTCAGGTGGGGTTTGATCTGGAATTCCTCGGGGTTCCCCTTGCTCTTCCACCTGCCTTTAATGAATTAGCCATCTGAGTTTATGGGCATGGACAAGTTAGAACAGTCTCTACCTTTGGCTCCCTCTGGTTCTCACCTGACAGCTTCCTCTACCCTGCTCTTGCTTGGTAGCATCCTGGAGACACACAGGTGTCCTAACCCCAACGCAGACTTCTTTTTTTTTTTTTTTTAACTATATTTTATTGATTATGCTGTTACAGTTGCCCCATTTCCCCCCTTCCTTCCCCCCTCCCCCTTACCCCCCTTTCCCCTCCCTTTAGTTTTGTCCATCGGTCATACACATAAGTCCTTCTGCTCCTCTACTTCCTACTAACATTCTTCTCCCCTTCCCTCTAACACAGGCTCCTTAGGGCCCTCCATACCCCGCCCGCCCCCATCCCAAGCCCTGCCAAGCATTAGTCTCTCTGGCCACTTTCTTTGCATGTGAATGAGGCCTTGTCTGGGCTGCCTTTGTCCTGGAAGTGGTGGGATTTCTATTATTAATTAGTGGCTGGGAAATCACAAGTCAGCAGTCCCCTTTCCAGGACTCACAAACCACAAGGGTTCCTGGCCTCCACTCCCTGCACAAGAATTAGGGTGATTCCTCCCCACCTGCCGTCCCATGACTTGGTGAAAATGGGCAGAGACTTGGCGACGAAAGTGAACAGAAACTTCTGACTAGTGTCTGCTCTAGTGAGTCCCAGGATTTCATTTCTGTGGACTTAGCAGGTGTATCATATAATACTTGTACTTTTTTTTCCTTCCTGGAGTGCATATCCTACTAGAGGTGCTATTGCTTTTTTAATATTATTTAATTATTTTTTCTGTATTGATCAACACCATGACATTGAAAGGGTACAAAAGAGCATGCAGATTTCCTCCTCACCCAGAGGCGAATTCTCGGGGGGCTTTTTCAGAAACCATCCCCACATGTATGACCAAATTGATGCTTTGAAAAAAATCAATTTAGCTTCAAAATGGAGCACTGAGATTCTCGACACTGAGCTTGTATCATGCCCAGGGCGCACAGTCTGTTACCCAATCGAATGGGGCTGGGGCAGGAATGAGGGGGTGCCCGCCTCAAATAGAAATGGAAAGATTTGCCCCCATCTCCTCTGGGTGCAGAACAAGAAATCAGGGGGGTGCGAAATACACAAGAATTAAATAAGACTTGAAACCACCCTCATGGGAGATTCCGTCCCTCGTGCTGGAATCTGTGAATACAATATGTTCTAACAATCCTGGGTGTCAATCCAAGAAAGAGTGGCTTTCCCCTTCTCAAGATGAACTTTTCTGCTTTTCTGGTGAGGGTTATTTTAGTATCAGCATTTATTTACAGAGACAGTCTAACTCTCAGGTGTACTTTGTAACTTCACATCAATTTTTTAAAGTACAAATTGCTTTCCAGAAGTGAACAGAAGCACTCCCTATAAAGTGCCAGTAACTGTTGGCCTGTAGTCTAGTTGCTGCATAAATGGGGTACATTGGTGTGCACCATGCAACCCCAGAGCTTTTCCTTCCCTGGTCAGAGTCCCTGTCTCAGTATTTTTAATTCCCATTCTTTGAAGAAGGTGCTAGTGACCCCAAAGAGAAGGTATAAGAAGAATGGATGAAGGGAAATCAGGGACATAGATTATTTTAAATCTGCCTAATCAGTCTGAATGCATTCAGGTAAGAACTCATTTTGCTCTCCTAGATGGGATGAGGTGCCCTGTCTCCTCACATCACACAGCAAATCACTCCCTGTCTGTTTTACTCCCTACCTGAAGGCTGTGTTCCTGTCTGTCCTTGTATTTCTGTGCCAGTAATTTCTTGGTCAGTTTGGTGGGCTCCCATTTCTCAGCTTGTCCTTTATGTTTCCTAGGATGCTGCCTTCAATCTAGGGATAGTATCACACCACACACTCACCATTCACTTTCATGCTTCTAACTAATCCGTATGTGGGTGTTCACAAATCTTCAGCACAACCCTTGACCTCTCTTCTCTGTTTCGGACACACAACCCCATGGCTCTGGGGTGACCATACCCCCTTGGATGATCTATGGATGCTTCATACTTCTGTCCAGAAGGGAATTCTTTATCTTCAACTCTACCCTCATCCTTCTCCTATATTTAACTCGAAACTCAATTATTTTACTGTCAATCATTGACCTTAATACCCAAATCTGATCACCATATTTTTAGATGCTAATTTCTTTCACTACATTTACACAGTAAACAAGTCTAATATATCTTGACTCTACCTCCTCTTTTTCAATATGTGCCACTGAACTAATGCCTGAACCATTGCAGTGGTTTCAAGTCTTTCACTTCTTAATTCTTCTAGAGAAATCTGTTGTATCTGGTAGAACTCTTTTGATGCAAATGATACAAACTGGCCTAAGGAAAAAGGAACATCGCTAGTGTCAGGCTGATTTCAGTAGTGGTTTGATATAGAAGTTCAGTGTAAATCACCCAGGCCCGGTGTCTCCCTCTCACCGCTCAGTTCTCCTCTCTCCCAAAAGCTGACTTCGTTCTCAGGCTGCCTGAAGTGGCAAAATGCAGCAGAAGCTCCAGCTCACGTGGTTATAGCTCTAAGTCCTACAGGGAAGAGCCTGGGTCACATGTTACCTCTGCTCCCTGCTGGGTGGGTAGCCCCCTCTGAATCTCATGGATTGGAAGTGGTAGAGAAGTGGAATGGAGGCAATTACTAGGAAGAACGTGAATGACACTGACCAACAAGTAGAGCAACAAATGTGCATCAAATTTTGTGTTAAGCTTGAACACTCCTCCACAGAGACTATTCAGATGATTCAGAGGGTCACAGCTGTGGGCAACCGGTGATTGGCAGCTTCATCAGGACAACACACCTGCTCATGCATCATATCTCGTGCAGTTTTTCGGTGATTTGATAATCACCCAGGTGACTCAGGCCCCCTGCAGCCCAGAGTTGGTGCCCTGTGACTTCTGGCTTTTCCCAAAACTAAAATCACCTTCAAAAGGGGAGAGAGTTCAAACATAGCAGAAGCGCACCGCACGCCTGACACCACATAGAATTCTTTAACATTAACCCATGTCAAACTTGTGCCAATTGAAATTTTGTCAAGATAATTTGATTCCTGTCATCACACAATTTTCATTATTGTTAAGCTTTTTCATTTTGTTTTCATTGATATTTTCATCAGTCATCTTGAATGAGAGCTGAAACTGAAAAATGATCAGGTGGACTTATCTACTAACTGGCCTGGGAACCGCGAGCAGTGCTGTGAGAGCGCACCTCTGGCAGACTTGGGAGACAGAGGAAGGGAGGGAGAGTGCTCAGGAGGACTGCACGCACAGTGGGTGGGACATACTCAGCAACAACTGGTAGGATCAGCCCCTCTCCTTCCCCGTCAAATTCTGGACTTAGGAACACGTACAGCACACACATATATATCATGTACACACACCACACAAACATACAAGGTCTGTCCAGAAGGTATCCAGCCATGCAGTGAGAAAAGTAGAGACACTTATTGAAGAAGATACAAGATAGAAGAAACATTGTACCCAGGACAATGATGCTTCAGTCCCCTTCAAAGCAGGCACCTTGGGACCTCACACAGTTCTCGCAGTCACCATCAACTGCCCTGTCATATTTTCCTGAATTTCATGGACAGTCTGTCCTGATGAAGCTGCCAACACCAGTTGCCCATAGCTGTGGCCCTCTGAGTCATCTGAATAGTTTCTGTGGAGTGTTCAAGCTTAATGCAAAATTTGATGCAGATTTGTTGCTCTACTTGCTCAGTCATTTTGAATGCAACAGCCACACAGTGCACACACTCACTCAACGGCGTCTACCGCCCCCACTGACTAGTTCAGTGAAGTCGTCCTTGTTCACACATGCACATTCCAGTCCACTCCCCTTGGCTGCCAGGTTACATTGATGTTATACAAACCGTCCTCGTTACATTAACAATGGTTGGATTTTTTCCTGTCGGACTTTGTACATACGACATAAATGCCCCACACCATATAAACATGACACACACTCCACACACATACCACTTACCACACAAACATACATACCACATAAATGCCACACACCACGTAAGCATGACACCACACACCACATAAGCATGACACATACCACACATACCTCATAAATACAACACATACAACACAGAAACGCACCACACACATATACACCATGTGTACCAAACCCAGGCACACGCCACACACACTATGTATACCACACAGCAAACACACTCACACACATCATGCCTTGCTCATGCGTTTCCTGAGTCTGGGTTTAGTCCTCAGAAGCAGCCCCGAGACCAGTGTTGGTCTGCATGTGTTATGTTAAAGAAGGGCCACCAGGGGAGCTGGAGGGAAAAGGAGAAGGCCAAGCAAGGGTGCGATTTCAAGCTGCTTTCGGTGGATGCATGTTCAGCCTGATCCTGCAGGGGCCCCTGGAGTGTAAGTTGTGCCCTGGAGTTTTCCTAACCTGAGGCCAGAGAGACCGAATTTCCTGCTTTTGCACCTGGGAGTCAAAGTGCCTGGGAGTTCCCAGGATGTCACAGGCCCATGAACCTCCTCCTGCCTGGTGGCTCTCGACCGACAGTCAATCCTGCCAATTCCATTCCAGCCAGGATGGGGGGTTGTTCAGAGCTGCCGCTTTTAGAGGGCTCTCCTTCCTTTCATCCTTCCTTTCCTTTCCTTCCTTCCTTCCCACTTCCTTTCCTAACACTTGTGGGATCCTGGCTGAGATTACAAATGGCGGCCCCCGCTTATAGCCGACCCTCTTTCCCTCCCTGCCCGTGGCTCCATCACTCACTGAGGACGCCTCACCCGCAACAGTGTGGACAGCCCAGCTCTGTTCCTGCAGCTCCTTGGCCACCCCTGGCTCCCGGCCTTCCCCCCCACACCCCCCACCCTGCCCTGGCCCAGCAGGTGCATACTCCAGGAAAGAGCCCTGCCTGAGCCTTGGGGACAGTGGAGTACCTTCATTATTTCTCTTTTTCTCTCTCTTTGAGTAAAAGCTGAACACCCTAGTTTCCTTATTTTGGTTTCCTAAACATCCTAGTATGCACAATAAGGACATCAACCCTGTGGGTAATCAATGCTTCTACCCTCCTCCCAAACAATCCAAGGACCTTGAACATTTTAACTTTGAGCTTCCCCTCCCAACTTAAATACTCTTTTTATTATGTTTTATCTCGTTTTTAAACACCCACAAGGTGTTGTTTTATAAAGATAATTCTGTTTACATTTATGGCCATATTTCACTCATTGTTGATCAATCCTATTGCTTCTCAGACCACGCCCCCGGGACCTTTTCCTACAGCTGCAGTGCAGCCCAGAACTCCCTTTAGTCAGTGCTTGCTGGAGAAAACACTCTAAGTTTATCTTTTTCTGAAAAGTGCTGGTTTCGGCACCTTATTAACTTGTTCACATCCTAAAGAACTTTCAAACAGCTTTTGCATTATCTGGAAAGAGTGTCAACAAAAATTAAGAAGTTGACAACTATCCAGTGAACGGAAAGGTGGAGGCAATGCTAACTGAGCTGCTTTTCTTGGGTATTCTCTTGTGCAAACACATAAAAGAAAATACAGCTTTGAGAAAGTCATGCCCACACAAGAGAAAATGATTCATCATTATTTGGTTTTGTTTTATATGGTGCTCACCTCTTTTTGAGGACTACAGGGTGCTTACAAGATGTTTCGGTTTTCAAGTGGCCAAAAGCATTTGATCCAACTGAGCCTCCTCAAAGGGATCATTCATACTCTTGGTCTCCATCTCATCACTTCCTACTGTTGATTCACCCTAGTCTGGCTTCCAGCCTCATAATTCTACCTAAACATCTCTCGCTGAATCATCAATGGCCTCCGAATCAATCCAGGTCCTCCTGGAAGCCAACTCAGAGGTGGACTTAGAAGTACATGAGGTTCATTGGGTGACATGTGTGGAAGATACAGTGGAAAGGAGGAGGAGGCAAGGGAGCCTTCCATTGCAGAGCTGTCCCCTGTAAAGGAGAGAGGTGGGGAAAGAAGAGGGTAGGAAGCTCAATGGGCTGCAGGCATCTCTGAGAATGTCTGGGCGGCTCCTAGGGACTGTAATGCAAAGTTTACCCACACTGGCCAGAAATGTAAGCCCTTATGTTACTACTCTGCCTAGTCTCTGGCTGAGGGCTTTCCTGCGGGAACATGGCCCTGCTCAAACTCGGTGGCAGATCCTGAAGGCACCCACAGGGAGAGGCTGCCAGTAGCTGCACTCCTTGGTGCAGGCTCTCTCTCGAAGGAAGGGAGATCCGAGTGGTGTACATCCACCCTGCCACGGCCACTGTGGCAACAAGTCCATTGAATGTCTCCCAGCCCTCTTCTCACCTGACCTCTCTGAAGCTCCGAGACCTTTGATATGTTCTTTCTTCTGAGACGCCATCTTGCCTGGGCCTCTATATCTTAGTATTTTCCTGGTTTGCCTCAAATGTTGATGGCTGCTCTTTCTGAGAATTCTTTGCAGGTTCATCTGTGTGGACTCCCTATGTGGGTCCGTGTGTGGCGCCGTGCCTCCTGCTGTCACCGGAAAGGAGACCTGGTCCTGAGCGTAGTGCGTGGGTTCATGACTTCATGCAGGAAGGATCTCACAACATGCGTCCAGGTGAGTTTTAGAGGATACATTTATTAAAGCCTGGGGACAGCAAAACAAGGAAGGGCCTAGGACAGAAGAAGCAACAGGAGAGGGACTAGGTGGGGATATGAGCCTAGGCAAGGCTGCTTTAGCTTACTGGGAAGTCAGAGAAAAGAGGGCCTTGGAGACGGTTCAGGAGCTTGCCCAGGATGAGCTGCCACTGCCCATTGCTCCCTGGTTGCAAGTCTTGGGGGACACTTAGAGATCAGGAGATGCGTGTCTGTGAGGGAAGAAGGGGGGGGGAGGGGAAAGGCGCAGGCCTGCTCCTGGGAGGGAGAATACGCACAGGGACCTTCGTTTTGAGGGTTTTTAAAGGCTGGGGGTGGTTAAGGGATGTCTTAGGGGAGAATCTCAATAGAATATTCATTAGCTTTGTGCTGCTTAGTAATACATTTCACCAAAATGAAATGTATTATATTCCCTTAACTTCATCTGTCCTTGGGTGTGGTTGGCAAATGTCACTAATTGGATATCTGTTATCTTTTTCCGTGAGTAGAATGACTTAAGCTATTTACCTTCTGGTTGTGGAGAAGTGCAAACCATCTACACTTAAGGGTCCTTGGTTTAGGGAAAATAGAATTTACTAGATGGCTACAAACTGCTGTTTAACTATCTTCTCAGTTTCCCTATTCCGCTCGTCCTGGCCTACTAGCCTGTCTCCCTGTTTCCAGGGACCTGTGAGTACAGGCTCTTTCCTTCATGACAGTCACTTCTGTCATGACAGTCATTTCTATGTGTTACCCACATGATAAAAACAAATCTGGTGTACATGTGAAAGCGCATTCATTCACTCCATACTTTTCCAAAGCACCTGCTGTATTTCTGGCGCTGTGTAGATGCCCATGACAAGGTCCCTGCTCTCACGGAGCTCACATCTAGTGCCACAAAGACAATAAATAAGCAAAGAAATAACTATTTCCAGGGAGACTTACATGATACTAACAAACTAGGCCGGGAGGGGTCATTTATGTTGGTTTGCCTGTTTGTTTCAGGGCTGTTTGTCAGTTTGTTTTTAGGAAGGCGGTCAGGGAAGATCTCCCCAAGGATGTGACACTTGAGCCAAGGCTGGAGTTGTTGCTTGTATCCACCAAAGGCCGCAGAGGTCTGTGCTGGTGCCTGGAGGCGTCCAAAAACACAGGAACCGTGGATCTCCTGCCGGCCCTCAGCCAGACCAAACTCTCTCCTTTTCGCGACAAGCAAAGGAGGGCTTCAGTCCAAGAGAAAATGATTTTCCAGCGTCAGCAATGTCCATGGCCTGCTCCAATCAACTTGTTTTCCAAATGCTATAAAGCTGAGGCGCCCCAGCACCAGGACCCAGGGGACGGTTGACTACATGCCAGAACCCTCCAGGCAGCAACCAGCTTGAATATGTGTTTACATATTTGCAAATAAAAATGAAGTGTCCAGATCCCTGAGCACTTTTTTCTCCCCATCCCTTGGGACCCACTGCCTAGTTCAGCTCAGCAGTAACACAGCCTTCCTGGTCACGGCACACCTGCCCCCTACCCACCCACCCCCCGCCCAGGCCTGGTCAGACTAGCTATTCTCTGTCCACACTAATGGCACCCAGACATTCCCACCTTTTGCAAAAAAATGAGATCCAACTTACTGTAGACAACACTGGAATCAAATAAGGGTAGAAAAATTAAATTACAGGCCCCCAACTCCTTGGCAGCACATAATGGGTCCCTGACCAGACGTGGGTGCTCTGAAGGCCCACAGCAGAACACTGCCAGTGCCTGGGGACAGGGATGGGGTGGCAGCCTCCACATGCCCCTCCCTCAAAACCCTCAGGCTGGGCCTGAGTGGCCCCCACTGGGAACTTTCCACCCACATCGGGAGCCCCGAGGCCAGTACCCCATATACCTCCCCTCATCAAAGAGAGACCAAGTAGCCCAGATCTGAAAAGCGACGTCCGTGCTTCCCCGGGAACCTCATGAAAAGCCCATTCCACTGGGCCCGGGGAGCTGGCCTGAGCAAGGCCTGCTTTGCTAATGTGGAAGCTGCGGTGAGCACCTCACTCAGGCCCCTTTTGCACAGCCTCTCTCTCCTCACAGGGTTTGTGCCAGTGACAGCTCCTTTGGAGAACATTTCCTCTGAGTCCCGGCCCTGTCGCTGTGACTGACTTATCTCTGCCTCAGATTCAAAGAATTTGTCTCTCATCATATAGCTCTCTGATGGGTTTGTTTAGGTATTTATACAAATGCAGCCCATCAGCTTTGATAGTTTTCCAGTGGGAGTCTTTTCACATACTAGTAATGTCATGTTCCAGAGCTATGAAGGCTCTGAAGTACCGCTCTTACCTTGGAGCAATTTAAAATCAGCAGAAAGCTCACCAACCAGGGAGGGCTGGCACAGCCAAGGAGACCTTCTCTGTGGCCACACCCAATGCTGGCCATCTGTAACACACCATTGCCCTCCGTAATCCCCATCAGGCCCTTGGTGGCCTGTGGAAAGGTCCATTCCCTTATATGGAGGTCAAATCTCAAATTCTCCAGGTGCTCAGCTTAAAAATGTCAAAAAAGAGTCTTTCTACTTATCAAGCATTTCCCATATCCCTGTTTAAGGAGGAAGTCTGCCTCCTGTTTAATCTAACTACCAGGCCTCAAGAGTTGCAAGTTGGCAATTTAATAACCTGTATGCATAAGCACTTCTTTGGATAGATCAAAGCTTCTGTGGAAAGTACCTAAATCCTATAAAGAGTAATTTATTTGCTTACCCACAAAATTATAATATTCATTTTGTTTGTGTAAACCCACCAGTCATCAGTCATTAATGTATGAACCACAAGAAACTGTTTCAAGTAGGATTTCGTCCCAGACATACTTTCCAGTTTGAATCTGACATATTATACCTGGGAGGATTGCAGGAAACCATAAATAATTCTTAATTCCTATGTTGGGTTATGTATAATAAAGATTTTTTGCTGTTTTAAAAGACACACACACACACACTCACACAGCAGGAGGCTGGGAACGAGCTGTCCTGGAAGGCAGGGCAGCCTCAGGACAGTGTGGCCCCTTCCTGTAGCCATCACAAAATAGAGGAGTTGCCCCTTTCCCACTTCAGTTATAATTTGGGCCGATTACAAAAACATACTTGGGGTTTGAGCACATGGCTTGAATCCAAGTGCCCAGAGAAGGATCTCAGACGTGCTGGCAGGAGTGCGAGGGTTTGCCCTGTAGGCCAGAGCAGAGCGCCCAAGGCCGCTGAGGGCCAGAGCAGAGCGCCCAAGGCCGCTGAGGGCCAGAGCAGAGCGCCCAAAGCCGCTGAGGGCCAGCCTTGGGAAGCAGCCCAGCGGCTGTGCAGTGATGCGGAGCTCCGCTGGGCCTGCCCTCTGCTCACCGGGAAGCACCTGAGAAACTGGCCCAAAGCCCCAGGTTGAAAGCCCACGGAGTGTGTGCAGTTTGGGGACAGGGGTCGGAGTTCTGGCTGTGGTTCCCTGGACGGTTCACATCCTTGGGCTCTGTTCTCCAACATCAGCCTGCTGCCTGGCTCCCCCAACCCTCAGCTTTGAAGAACTCCTGGATTGATCTGGTTT
The DNA here is from genome assembly GCA_004026765.1 of Micronycteris hirsuta. Lineage (NCBI taxonomy): Eukaryota > Metazoa > Chordata > Mammalia > Chiroptera > Phyllostomidae > Micronycteris > Micronycteris hirsuta. The sequence continues at coordinate 15,533 of PVJI01000863.1, forward strand.
GCTAATGTATCTGGAGGAACAAATAACACATGGCAAGTGGCAAGAACACCTTCCAGGAATCATCTGAGGAGGGTCAAGGGGACCATTGGCCTAAAGCTTCCCCACTGTGGCCCATCAATGTGCCTGACCTCTTACTTTTTTTTTCTTTAATATATTTTATTGATTATGCTATTACAGTTGTCCCATTTCCCCCCCTTTATTCCCTCCGCCCCACATCCCCCCAATCCCCGCCCTTTAGTTTTTGTCCATGGGTCATACACATAAGTTCTTTGCTTCTACATTTCCTATACTATTCTTAACCACCCCCTTTCTGTTTTCTACCTACCATTTATGCTACTTTTCCTCTGTACTTTTTCCTCCTCTCTCCCCATGCCACTCCCCTGTTGATATCCCTCCATGCCTTATATAAATCCCTTTAACATTTCATATAATAAAGGCTGGGCGATGATGAACTCCTTGAACTTGACCTTATCTGAGAAGCACTTTATCTGCCCTTCCATTCTAAATGAAAGTTTAGCTGGATAGAGTATTCTTGAATGTAGGTTCTTGCCTTTCATGATGTGGTATACTTCTTCCCAGCCCCTTCTTGCTTGAAAGGTCTCTTTTGAGAAATCAGCTGACAGTCTTATGGGAATTCCTTTGTAGGTGACTATCCTCTTTTCTCTTGCTGCTTCTAAGGTTCTCTCCTTATTTCTAATCTTGGGTAATGTAATTATGATGTGCCTTGGTGTGTTCCTCTTTGGGTCCAACTTCTTTGGGACTCTCTGAGCTTCCTGGACTTCCTTGAAGTCTATTTCCTTTGCCATATTGGGGAAGTTCTCTCTCATTATTTGTCCAAATAAGTGTTCAATCCCATGGTCTTCCTCTTCTCCTTCTGGTATCCTTATGACTCGGATGTTGGGATGTTTACAGATGTCCTGGAGGTTCCTAAGCCTCTTCTCATTTTTTCAAATTCCTGTTTCTTCCTTCTGGTCCACACCTTGATTTGAGTTCCAGTTTCCTTCTCTTCCCTATTGCTTCCCTGCACATTTCCCCTCATTTTCTTTAGTGTATCCTTCATTTGTTCATCTAATTGCAACCAACTTTCTTCCAATTTTGTGAGCATCCTGATTACCAGTGTTTTGAACTGTGTATTTGATAGGTTGGCTATCTCTCGGTCACTTAGTTATATTTTTTCTGGAGCTTTGTTCTGTTCTTGCATTTGGGCCATTTTTTTTTCCCTCAGCGTACCTGTTACTTTAAGGGGCGGAGCCTTAGGTGTTCATCAGGGCGAGGCTACCTACCCCGTGGCTGTGTTTTGACCCTGTCTGAGGGGGTGTGACCTGGGAGGGAACAATGGTGCTTGCTCCTCTCTTCCCAGTTCCCAGTCCCTTTCTCCCAATGCTCTCTCTTGTGTGGCTGGGAGTTGCTCCCACTGCCACCTCAGCCCCCACAGGTGTTCCTTGCTCCGCTCCCCAGCTCCTTCTCCCAGTTTATCTGCACGTGTGAGTGAGGGACCACCCGGTCCACAATCTCAACCCCACTCTTTTCCATGGGCTTTTCCCGGTGCACCTGCCTCTTTTTGGCCAGGAGCACCTGCCTCGAGTCTCTCCAGGCAAACTGCCATCTCACCACACGTACTCTCTGCCTATCCCCCCCCCACCCCCACCCCCTACCCCCGCTTACCAGGTCTGGATGAACGTGCCCTCTCTTAACTCCTTGGCTGTCGGACTTCCACTTGGTTCGATTCTCTGTTCTGGTTGTTTATTTTGCTTTTTAAATTGTTGTTTTTCCTCCTTTGGTTGCGCAAGGAGGCACAGTGTGTCCACATAGGCCTCCATCTTGGCCAGAAGTCCCAGCCAGGACGTAATCAGCAGCATCTATCAGACCTCTGAGATGTAATAGAGGGTACTAGCTCCAAGCAATTTTAACTCAAGTCTTTTATCCAGGCTCATTGAGGAAAGTGCAGTGATCAATGGCAAGGTCTGCATGGGGTTGCTGTGGATTATCACTAGCTCCATGCTAATATGTCACATGCATCACTGTGTTGGTGTCACTATAGATTATTCTAGTGCCTTTAACAGAGTTTCCAGAGGGCCGGTGTTAGAATGTATAAACATGGCTTATATAATTGGCTTGATTGGCTGAATGGCTTATTAATAATTGGTTGAATGGCTTATTAATAATTGTCACTTGATTGATGGGAGATTTTGTCCATTTCTCTGCTTAACCACTTTGAAGGCTAGATGTTTATGAACTTGAAGTCTTCACTCTTCCACTGATGGGGTCAGCAATAACTTCCCAGCTATTCGTCCAGCTTCCCCTCAGTTTGTCCCACACACCACGCACTAACAACACTTGCTTTCTTCCTGTTCTTCTAACCCCTTTAGCTTGTTCTTAATTTCTTGTATTTTCATTACGTTTCTCTTAGCCTTCCTTCTAATGCTGCGAATCCCTCCTTCTCTTGTCCCAGCTGAGTATTCCAGTGAAAATAGTACACATCAGTATTCACCACATGTCTGCTTGAACATTTTTCATCTTAAAGGATCTTAAGACAAAAAATCCCAGATGGGTAAAGAACTTTTGAAGAGTTGGTCTTATGTAGATTTGGCATTAACCAGTCTTTCCCTTTCACATTACTGCCCTCTGGTTGTGTCGCTTGATGGGAAATAGGTTCCCTTAGGAAGGAGCTATTAAAGGTTCCTGTGTTGGTGTTGATGTGGAAGCTGATGCCAGGATTTATATCCCTGACCTCTTACTTTTAAAGTTTCTTACATTTGCCTCAGTGCAGAGGAGGCTGATTTCCTCCTGCCTAATCTGGAAATAATGATACCTAGACCTTCAGAGGAGGCTCCCAGAAAAGCTGGCCTTTCACAGACAAGCAAGAATTAGGTGGGTGAGACCTGGGAAAAGGCATAGCAAGCAAAAGGACAAGCCATGCCCTGGAGAGGGGGCACAAGGCCCCAGGCCATGGGCAGCATGGCAGGTCCATCACAGGACCTGCTGCTCCGAGGAGCTGTGATGCTGGACAGAGACCTGGCCATAGCCCAGACAGTCCGGGGTTCCAGTGTTTCCGCACGCTCACCAGCACTTGTCAGTAACCATCCTAATGGAGGCGAAACACCAATTTTATAATGTTAAGTTCAACAGGTATAAAATTATCCTGCTGCTGTATCAATCCTAAATGCTTTTAAAGGCTTACTCTCGACTTCTGCACTTGCCTCATAGCAGACCAATAATGAACATTTCTTCCTAAAACAGCCCCAGTCTAGGGACCGGACTGTGAGTAGCACTGTGGGGCAGTCTGTCCCTGGGGGCGGGGAGAGGAGGGCCCCAGAGTGAGAGCCAGCCTTTGCTGAGCTCCCTACTCCGGCACTACCTGTATTTATCACTTAATCAGCACAAACTGCTAGGAAGTCGGTGCCGCTGTTATGCCCAGGCTATTGAGGAGAAAACAGAAGCCGGTTAGGAGCTCTGCCCAGTGTCAGCAGGTGTGAACCCCATCCCTAGGGTCTCAGCCATTTTTGTTATTGTTTTGTTTTCCAAGATTACACAATTGATTAGCTATATGGGGGGAACGATGGAAGTTCTCCCAGCTTCTGGCTTGAGTGACTGGGTGGAGCAGGATGCCAAATTTCGAAGGAAATGTGATCAGTCTATTTTGGGGTATGTTGAGGTTCATGCCCATGTGTGTCATCCAGGTGGCAGCAGAGCAAAGGGAAGCTGGGTAGGACAGTCTGAGCTCCTGAGCAAGGACTGGCCTCGCAGTGCAACTGAGGACTGCCGGGGCAAAGACAGCAGGAGTTTGGTGATATCCCTCAAAGAGACCAAGAACATTTTCAAAAGAAGCAGAAATGCCAAAGAGGAGTGAGGAACCAGAGGAAAAAGGGGCAGGCAGGTATATCCAAAAGGAAGGGAGGTATCAGCAGGGAGTTTAGGGCTGACGGAGGCCACACAAGACAGGACAATCCAGGGTCTGTGCCGTTGGCTGTGTGCCGTTGGCTGTGTGCCGTTGGCAGTGTCATGGAGGCCACGGAGGTGGAGGCCGAGTTGCTGTAGGTTCATAAGTGGATGGTGGGGGGAAGGGTGCAAAAAGTGACCAAAAGTGCACACCACTCTTTCTAGAAGTTCAGCTGTGAGATGGAGAAGATATAGGACAGTCTGTGAAGGGGAGTCATGCATGTCTTCTAGTCGTGGGGTAGAGGGAGAGATTGGGCCAAGGACAAATTACGTTGTTTTGTTTCAAAAAAAAAAAAAAGGCTGGGTGTCCTGCCCAGTGGCTCAGTTGGTTGGGGCATTGTCCCTTATACCAAAAAAAAAAACAGGTTGTGGGTTCGATCCCAGGTCGGAGCACATACCTAGGCTGTGAGTTCAATCCTTGGTCGGGGTGAGTACAGGAGGCAACTGATCAACGTTTCTCTCCCACACCAATGCTTCTCTCTCTCTTTCCCTCTCCCTCTCCCTTCCTCTCGCTCTAAAACCAATAAAAACATATCTTTGGATGAGGATTTTTTTTTAAAGGTTGAAATAAGCATGAGTTTTTACAAAGTTGGTGGGGGTAGGAGATGGAATCTACCAGGAACCCACTAGAAAGATTGCTGGAATGATTGGGAACTGGATCAAGAACAGTTATTATTGAATAATAGGGGAGAAATTCCTCTGCCCCTAAGATGTGAGGGAGGGAATATACTTCATGATACAGATTTATATCATCGGCGGAGTCAGAGGCAGATTGCCCGCTGAGAGGAAGGGAGGGGTGGGTGGTGTGGGACTGAGGGAAGAGGTGGGCTTTGGGTACGCCACCTGAACACAGCAGTGAGAGCCACCTGGGCTTTGGGAGAAGATGCCCTGGAAACAGAGGGCCCGGCTGAGCTGGAGATAATGTGTCAGCATGGCCCATGGCCTGTCTGTGGGATTTTTCTCCATCAAGGCTCAGCTGCGCAAACATAGAACCAGAGAAGGTGAATGACAAACATAGAACCAGAGAAGGTGAATTCATCCGGGTTGAGGTCTCACAGGTTGTACCTGGCCGCAGTCGAAGGGGCAGGGAAGAACAGTGAGCGCTGTCATGAGAGGGAAAAGATGAAGTCAAGTGTCGGGGCTTTAAAATACATGCGCAGATTATCTGATGCTCCCTTCTGTGAAAGGTGGTCTCATTTCCCTGCCTTTCAGTAATGGGCCGGACTTAGTGACTCGCGTCTAAGGAACAGAATGTAGCAGACGTGTCAGTGTGTGACTTCCAACTCTAGGCCACGAAAGACTTTGTGGCTTTTTCCTGGACTTTGATCTGTTCTGGGAGAAGGGAGCTGCCACATCACAAGGATGCTCAAAAATCTTTCTGAAGAGGACCTGGTGGCAAGGAGTTGAGGCCTCCTGTCAACAGCAGCCTGGAGCCACCTGGGACGCAGCCCGTCCAGCCCCAGTCAAGCCTTCAAATGACCTCAGCCTTGGCTGCCATCTTCACTGCCACCCCCTGAGAGACCCTGAATCACGGCTACCAGCTAAGCCACAGAAACTATGTGAGATAATAAGTGTTCGCTGTTTTAATCTGTTAAGCTTTGTGGCAATTTGTCATAAGCAGTAGATAACTATATAGAGCTGCAGTGTGAGAGTAGAGAAGATGGTATTGATCCAGGAGCAAGGTTTGGCAAGTGGGTCCTGGCAAAGGTCAAAGGGGCAGAAAGGTAGGGGGATCAGTGGCATCAGAAGAAGAGAGTGAAATAGGACCAGAAGGCACCTTGTGTATGAAAAGGAAATGGAGAAGTCACAGCCCTGGGGTTCTCTGACATCACAGAGCCCATGAGTGAAAGTGGGGGGTGAGTGAACAAGACAGAAGCCAGGGAGTGGGGTTTGCTGTTCGAGGGGAACATGTTTGGGTGGACAAGGTTAAGGAAAGTTGAGGGGTCAGTGGTGTTAAGGCTCAAGGACAGTGAAACTGCTACTGAACAAACGTGGGGTTCGGCTGCCCACCACCAAACACAGGCATATTCTGCATACAAAGGATGGTGGGAAGGAAAAATGTCTTTATTAAGTAAGGTATTGCACAATTTTGGGGAACAGGAGACTTCCCAGTTCCAGGCTTTGCTCTCCCACAAAACACAGAAACACCCCATTTGTTCCCCAAAATATTGAAACCAAAACCCATGCCCAGAAATCTTTCTCGATCCATATCTTTCCTTTTTGGAGCCCAAGGCTGCTAAGCAGACAGCTCTCCAGCTTCAGGTTCCCTCTCTGGAGTCCACATGCGAGGCGCTGGCCCCACATTGCAGTGCCGCTGCCCCTTCCCGTGCAGGGGGCCCAGGGCCACTGCCAACCACTGCAGCCAGCCATGCAGGGGCTCCATCCGCAGGGCCTGGGGCCTGGCACCCACTGCAGTCCCACAGGCGCTCCAGCCTGTGCATCCATGTGCAGACCCCGGAGGAACAGAAGGGGCTTGTCTCTGCCCTCCCTCTGTTTAAATCTCTCGGGGCAAGCTTCCATGTACTCTGGAAGGGTTCAGCTCCCCAGCCAATCCCATCCTTTACCCAGGCTGGACTGGCAGGTCTGTACCTCCCCCTGCTGCCCTGTTAACCTTTAGGTGCTCTTGCCTTTGTGTCCTAGGGCAGGGGTGTCAAACTCACTTTCACCGGGGCCACATCAGCCTTGCAGTGGCCTTCAAAGGGCCAAGTGTAATTTTAGGACTGTGTAATGTAACTACTCCTTCACTACGGGCAAGAGCTTGGGTAGAAACAAGGCACCAGGCTGGATAAAACAAAGTGGAGGGTCGGATTCAGCCCACGGGCCCTGTGTTTGCCACCTGTGTCCTATGGTTTCCACTTCAATCGGGAACCAGAAGTGGGTAGGAGGGCTTTTCCCTTTGTCCGTCATGCTCTAGCCTCACACCGACTTCGGGCAAGGCCCCTCCTGCCGCATCTTTGCTCTGGGGCGGGGAAATCTGTTGTCTGTGCCACTCTAGCTGGTCTACCGTTGCCTCGGCAACCTCCTCCTACAGCCCCTCCCCTCTGCTCAGAGATCTGGCCAAACCTACCTGTCTCAAAGCTAGTGAGGGCAAAGGTGGGGCTTAGTTTGGGGAGAAAGGCGTACCTTTGGATTTCAAAGGTCTCAACATATATGGGGGAGATTTTCAGGGACAGATGACCGGGAGTAAAGGTGATTCCTCCAGTGGCATAACTGTAAGCAGCCAAGAAGAACATACAGAATGCCCGCTGCTCCAGGGGGCTGCACAGAAGATTTCAGGCGAGAGAGAGGAGGCAGCGGGGTGTCAGCAGGTGGTGTCACTCCCAGTGCCGAACCCTCCCATTTGCAGGATACCAGGGACACCGAGATATATACTGTGAGAGGAAAATGAGTTTCAGAGAAACAAAGTCCTGCCAGCCCCTCCAGCCTGGCCTTCCTTCCCCTTCTAGGGTCACCTGTGCTGTGCTGGAGTCAGAGGACTCCAAACCTCTGCAACAGGATCCTAATCTTCCTCTGTCCCGTTCCCCGCCTCCCCCCACCACACTCAGTGTTTCTTTTTCCTTGGGGGGCTCCCAGTGTGACCTCCCCCATGGCTGTTCCACCATTTCATGTCCACGCCCCCCTCCTGGGGGTCACTGTGTTTCCCAGGCCCAACTCTCCTGCTGAGTGCCTTTGCTACTGAGTCAGCAGAAGGAACCCAGTGTCGCTCCTCTCTCTGGAGCTGGCTTCTCAGCTCGAGTATTTCCTCACTTAGGTGCAGTTTCCCAGCAAGTCTGAATCCCAGGAGAGGACAGCGGTTATCATCCCGCTGGCCCACACTAGGGCTCCGGACCTTGACCCAGAAACCCTAACATCTGTTTCTGTCTCCTGAAACTCACAAGGTCCCCAAGTCTGGGTTTGCTTGCATTCAGAACAACAGTGGCATTTCCCCTGGCTCTTTCCTGCATGCACGGTCCACAGCCACACCATCCTATGCAGTGACACAAGCGACAGCATTTGCAGATAAGTGAATGTGCAACATGACAAAGCCAGAAACGCCTTTTGTAAAACTGTTAGCAGTCAAAGGCCAGGTTTGCAATGCCCTTGGACATCGTTCCTCTCCCTCTGCTTTTGCAGTTGTTTATGTTGAAACAAGTCAACTCGAGCTGGATAACAAATGAATTCCAGCTTGAGTCTTGGCAGGGTTTGTTTTGCTTGAGGGAAGTTGTTTATGCTAACGCCACCCCCCCCACCATGGTTGGATTTATATTATACAGAGTCTTGTCCATCATCTGGATGCTGCTGTAAACAAGATAATCTTTGTCTCCCAGGAATGGGCCTGATGCCAATAATTTTAAATAAACACCAGCACCAGTTTTGTATTTACGTTGTCTGAGGTAACCGCTGGCAAGAGTTTTCAATGGCGCCACGGGCCCCTCCCTGGCTAAGGTGGTATCGGCTTTCAGGACTGACCTTGTGTGTGGAGTGCTCACTCGGGGAAGAGATTTCATGCTCAGCAGATGAGTGCTGCACCCAGGCCTGCATTCTTTGTGTGGTTTGGCATTTTTTAATTCCACCAAGTTAGCATTGCCTATTTTTGTATTGGATGGAGTAGGCAGGGGTTGGTGGGAAGACCTTAGATGTGTATGTTGAAATCATAAACTCAAGCTACTGATACCATCAGTGGTAAGGCTCTTGGTGTCAACGGGCTCTGAGCACTGTGCTATGAACAGGGCTGTGATTTTGCTCTATGGAAGACATGGGTGCGTTGACTTGCATTCCATGCAGATCATAAACGGAATTTTGCAGAAGTCTGAGTGTCTGCGGCAATTCCAAACCAAGCAACCACGAAAACATACAACTCTTCAAATAGCGATAAATTATCTCTGTGGAAGAGTGAAGAGAAAAGCAATTTTCTTGCTGAGCTTCCCAACAAAAAAAGCAAAACCTATGTAGGCTGTGTGACTCACACTCCCAGGCCTCTTTAGGAACAAACCGAAAATGCCTTCTGCAGTAGTATCTATTCCGTTAACGTTCCAGACTTCACATGCAGGACATGGAAATCAGTGTCTAAGAGCTGAGTAACTAGGCTTCCTGGGGAATATCATTCCGCTGAAGGACGGTATGTGGGGAGGCTGGGAAAGGGAGTCTTGAGTACTCCACATAGAAAAACACAACAGGAGTGAGGTCTTTATAGCCCTTTGTTTGACTTCAGGTTTGAAAATCTTTCAGGTCTAATTTAGAAACCCTTGAATGAATATGAACAAAATAAAAGAGTAAAAAAATACCACCCGCTTCCTAAGTGTGTACAGACACACCTCGTGTTATTGCTGCTCACTTTATAGACACTGAAGGTTTCCGGCAGCCCTGCATCAAAGCAAGTCCATCAGCACTATTTTGCCAACAGCATTTGCTTACTTTGTGTATCTGTGTTACATTTTGGTAATTCTTGCAATATGTCACACTTTTTCACCGTTAGTATATTTGCTATGGTATCTGTGATCAGGGATATTTGATGTTACTATTATAATTGTTTGGGGTGCTAGGAAGCAGGCCCTCATGAGACAGTGACCTTAATCTATAAATGTGGTATGCGTTCTCACTGCTCAAACAACAGGTGGTTCCCCCATCTCTCTTCCTCTCCTCAGTCCTCCCCATTCCCTGAGACACAAAACTATTGAAATTAGGCCAATTAATTACCTTGCAATGGCCTATAAGTGTTGAAGTGAAAGGAAGAGTGAATTTGTGTGGCAAACGTCATTATTGTCATATTTTAAGAAGTTACCACAGCCCCCAGCCTTCAGCAACCACCGCCCTGACCAGTCAGTGGCCATCAACGCTGAGGCAAGATCTTCCAACAAAAAGATCATGACTCTGAGGGCTCAGATGATGGTGAGCAATTTTTAGTAATGAAGTATTTTTAATTAAGGTATATACTTTGGTTTTTAGACACAATGCTATTGTACTCTTAATAGACTCTAGTACAGTGTAAACATAATTTTTATATACACTGAGAAACCGAAAATGTCATGTGATTTTCTTTATTTCAATATTCATTTCATTGCAGCGGTCTGGAGCTGACCTGCAATATCTCCGAGGCATGCCTGTACTTTATGGTCTTTGGTTTTATTCTGTGCAAGAGAAATGAGACATCAGACCAACTGCCAGACTTTGCCTAGACCGTAGGGATGATGGACAGGATAGTGCAGGGTAGGGACGAAGACCGCAGGCCCTGGGGCTGGACTGTGCAGGGTACAACTTGGCTTTTCTTCTTCCCTTATGAGTGACTGCAAGCAAGTTATTTAATCCATCTGTGATTCAGTTTCCTCTTCTGTGTGATTGGATTGACAATGCACTAAGTTCGGATGGCTGTTGAGAAAGGAGTGAGTCAATTTTAGTGCAGAATGATGTGAGCTATTACAGTACTTCTCTGACGGACCCCTCCTTGCCAAGTGTAATGGGAACTCGTAGCAGATACTCCGAGTAGGTCCAACAGAATAGCAGTATCAGTGAGGGCTCAGGAGCAAGAAACAGAATCCACACAAGCCGGTATAGTGAATTGGAGTTAATTAAGCAAAATAACTTATAGAGTCAGTGGAAGGGCTGAAAAACCACCTGTATGTTGAGCTTTCAGGGATGATTCCCCAAGCCACCAAGAGCTGTTCCCTCTTCTGTGATCAAAAAACAGCCACACTGCTGCTGGCTCTAGAAATCACTCCTGCTCACTGCCATCTACCTCAGCTAAATAGGAGGCCCTAACCTTCCCGATGTCCACAGCTGACCGGAAATCATAGGCTGGCCCCGCCTCACTCTCATCTCCCAAGCCTGCCACAAATTTGAACTCACCTGTGAAAGCTCAAGTGCAAAAGAGTTTGACAAAGTTGTTTAGTGTTCCAGGCCCAGCAGATCGAGATGGCGAGCTGGAAGGAACGTGGGACAGAGGCTGAGCCCCAACTACCATGCCACCACGCCAGCCGTGAGATAAACACCGAAGGCCAGGAATGTGGAGCCGGAATCCAGTGCCCCCTCTCTCCCGGCCTTCACTATCCTGTGCTCCCCAGTATCTGTGGCCACGGACAAAACTCATTTTGGTTCTAAAAAAGCTGTATTGTTTTAGACCGGTGCTGTAAAAAGTACTAGAAGATTCCAGGAATTTCTAGTAGAGAAAAATGAAAAATATGAGTATAGTCAACGGAGACATTGCTGAGCATCTAGAAATATTAGAAGGCACATATATTGTTTAAATAATTATAAAATCAAATCTTCTTCTGTTGTTCAGCTAAATTCAGTTGTCTATGTTGGCAGGATTCTATGGGATATCATTATGGTATGAAAATAGATTTATTTTTACTGGTTAAAAATGAAACTACGGAAGTGAATGCCACAAAATTACCAGTGTTTATTTCTGGGTAGTGGGACAAAAAGTGACTATTATAGTCTGTATGTTTCCAAATATATCCATATATTAATTTTACTATCCATAGAAAACTGGTTCATATGATTTTTAAACCAATCAACCAAAAAACTTTGATCTCTCGCTCTCTTTTCTTTCTTTCTAATCTATTAAATCACTTGCAGATATTTTAAAAGGTCTCACCAGTAGGTTAATACCTATGGAACTTATAGATCAGTAGACATTTTCAAAATAGTATAAACACACAATATTTAAACTAAATTCATTTGCTTGTCAAAGGCTAGATTTTCTCCCAATTTCTTGAGTGAATTTTCTATTATCTTCTTAAAAATAAAATGCAGGCTTAGAAGCTATTTTAAAGTTGCTTCTGGTTTAACTTGTTTCTCTAAAAACAATGACAACAGTCAAAACCCAAGAAGTAGATTGTGTTAAAGATTACAGTGATTTTTCAACCCTCAAAAATGCGAAGAGTGCTCTCCCCAAGGTAAGGTAAAAGCTGGTGTTTATTTAAAATATTACAGGTATTAACACATGAGTGTGGATCACAAGTTCTCCTGCAGAGGCTCGGTTCGCCTCCCACGATCCTTGAGGATGATGTGCTCTTTGTTTCATTGAGGCTGAGGAAACAGGTTGGGAGAAGTTGAGTGGCTTGTCAAAGACCACATAGCCCTCCGAATCCATGGAACCACATCGGCCTAAGACAAGCATGCGTACCCCTTGCCCTGCCTGTCAGCTAAGGACAGTGACACACGCCCCATCAGCTTGCCTCCTGCAGCTGTCCTGGCATTGCTCACCGGCTAGGCACCACTCAGCCCAACACGGGTGCAGACCAGGGAGCCAATCTGAGCAGGATAAGCATCACTCACAGGCGCCCCTCACGTCTCCATGATTCTCAGCTAGGCCGCAGTCTTTCAGGACCCCACCCAGTCCTCCGGCCGCACCCTGAGGTTGCCAGCCTCTGGCCACGGTGGGAGTGATGCTTGGGGGACAAGGAAGGGGGGTGTCTAGGGGACCAAAGCACTGTTTCCTGTAAGTTAGAACTTTATAGACCAGGCAAATTTCAGTTTGCCAAGTTTTTTTTCCTCAAAAGGATATTTTATACATTCAGAATTATAACTTTAAAAACAAATAGCTTTATGGGAAAGTCACTACCCTGCTATTCTTCTCATTTTGCTGTAGCAGGTATGATGGCTACCTCCTAACCCCTGGAAGCCGGGAATGTGTCACCTTCCATGATAAAAGGGAGCTCAGGCAGCAGATACTGGGTTGGCCTAAAAGTTCATTCTGTTTTGTCTATAAGCTGGCTCTAGTCATGCTTAATTGTCTTAAACTTTGCTCAAAACAATTTTGTTAAATTGTATTGTGACAGCTGTCATATCAGCGTGCATTTAAAAAACTCTTATCAAAATTGGTGAATTTTTGTGTGACGTTTTAATATTGAAGATGGAAGAAAATAAGCAATGTTTTTGGAGTATTATGCTTTATTATTTCAAGAAAGGTAAAAATACAACTAAAACACACAAAAACAGTTTGTGCGGTGTATGGAGAAGATGCTGTGACTGGTCAGACATGTCAAAAGGGGTTTGTGAATTTTCATGCTGGAGATTTCTCGCTGCACAATGCTCCACAGTTGGGTAGACCTGTAAGTTGATGGCATTCAAATCAAGACATTAATTGAGAGCAATCAACATTATTCCACACAGAAGATAGATGACATACTCCAAATATCCAAAGCCAGCATTGAAAATCATGTTCACCAGTTTGGTTATGCTAATCGCTTTGATGTTTGGGTTACACATAAGTTAAGCAAAAGAAAACCTTTCTGACCATATTTCCACATGAAATCTCTACTTAAATGTAATGAAAATTTTCATTTTTAAAACAAATTGTGATGGGCAATGAAAAGTGGATTCTTTACAATAATGTGGAACAGAAGAGATTGTGGGGCAAGTGAAATGAATCACCACCAACGAAGACTGAGGTTGCTTACGAGTGTTGCTAGTATCATAGTAGTTACTTGATAAATGACAGCTATGATATCAATAATATCGCTACCATTTTTCTTTGGCGTTATTATTTTTTAACCAAGGTAAATGATCAGGTTCATTTTGAAGAAAGGTCACTCTGAGGCTAAGGCAGAGAGTAACTTGAAGGCCAGAAGAGTCGGATCACAAAGAAAACCACGAGGAAGTTTCTGGGCAAACAACCCTGCCCCCAATCTTGGAAGGTGGAGTCCTCAGTACTTCCATGTAGGTGCACCTCCCTTCCTAACTCCCGAATCTGCAGCCAAGGTAAATGAAGCTTAGATGTCCAGCGACTTACTCAAACTTTCAAAACCAGCATGTGCTGAAGGTGGGAGCCGATCTCAGGCCTGTGTACGGACAAGGAGATAGGATCATTTTCTTTGCACTAGAAACCAAAATAGCTCCATGGAAAAATCAGCACACACAGCTGGTTCCCTAAATTTGGGTTAAAACCCCAGATCCTCCAATGTGTCATTATTCAAGGTAAGTAGAAGTGACTGCAGTAACAAACAACCCCAAACATTGGAGGGTTAGCACATGAAAAGTTTTTCCTTGATTACATCTCAGCCCAGTGTGCAAGGGTGAGGAGGAGACTTGGTTCTACGCAGTCACTCAGGGACCCAGACTCCTCCCTGCTGTGGCTCGCCCTCCTCTAGGTCCTGGGGGCATCTCCACTCATCCCATGGATGAGGGAAAAGGACAAAGATCGTGTGTTTGAGGGAGAAATAATACAGGAAGATCCTGTGTACCCTTCACCCAGTTTCTCTCCAAGGTAACATCATACGAAACTCTAGTTCCACATCACCGCCAATGCCAGCATTACGAGTCAAAGCAGAAAACAGCCCAGCACCATGAACGTATCTCATGCTGCCCTGGTATAGCCACACCCGCTTCCCCCCTGCCTCTGCCTCTCCTCAAACATCGGCAGCCACGGATCTGTTCTCCACCTCTATAATGCTGTCATTTTAATAATATTACGTACATGTGGAATCACACAGCTTGTAACCTTTTGAGATTGGCTTTTTCATTCAGCAGAATCCCCTGGACAGTCTTTCAGGCTATTACATGTATTTAGCAATAGCTTGTTCTTTTTTACTGCTGAATAGTATTCCACGGTATAGATGTACCACAATCTGTTTAACCATTCACCCATTGAAGGAGATTTCCAGTTTTGGGCTACTATGAATAAAGCTGCTGTAAACATTTTGTAGAGGTTTTTGTGTGAACATAAGTCTTCGTTTCTCTGGGATAAACACTGAGGAATGGAAATGCTGGTGTGGAAGACAGTTGCCTGTTCAGCTTTATATTCCCACCTGAAATGGATGAGTGATCCTTTTTCTATAACCCTCACCATCATTCAGTGTTGCTATAATTTTATTTATTTATTTATTTTTTTGGTGGTGGTGGTGGACCACTATTTTTTATTTTAGCCAATTTGATAGGTATGTGATGATATCTCATTGTCATTTTAATTTGCATCTCCCTGACGGTGAATGGTATCGACCCCCTTTTCACATGCCTATTTGCTTCTGTTTATCCTCTTCTATGAAAGGTTTCATGATTTGGGGTTGGTTTTGGGAGGTTTTTTTGCCCATTTTCTAATTAGATTGTTTCTTTCTGACCATGGAGTTTTAAGAAATCATTCTATATAGTCTGGATGTAAGGGAATATGGTTTGCACATATTTTCTCCCAGTCCGCAGCTTGTCTTCTCATCCTCTGAACAGTGTCTTTCTCAGGGCAAAGGCTTTTCATTTTGATGAAGTCTAATGATCATTTTTCTTTTATGGATTGTGATTTTATGTCAAGCCTAAGAATTCTTTTGCCTAGCCATATGTCCCAAAGACTTTTCTCAACTTTTTTCTAAAAATTTTATGTTTTACATTTAGGTTCATTACCTGTTTTGAGTTCATCTGTGTATCCTGTGGTGGTTCGGGGGCCGGTCCAAGCCATGGCACACATCACTTCAGCTCACATTCCGTGGGCCGGAGCCCAGTCATGTGGCTCCGCCTGCCTGCCAGGGATGCCGGGAATGCAGTGCAGTGCTGGGCCCCAGTGAGCACTGCAGTGTCTGCCGCACGTATTTACAGCACCCACAAACTGCTCCCTTCTCTGCTACCATGTCCTAGAGTGTTTACCAAACACGTGGGAAGTGACAACGTTTCTGGGCCCAGAACATAAGAGATGTATGATAAATATTCGTCGACTTAAAGAAAAGGGGGGAATCTCGTTTTATCTTCACATCATCCTGCAAGATCAGAGTCATGGTCTCTGTTGTACTGTTCAGTGACGCTGTGTCTTCCGGCCCCTCCTGCAAGGCCTGTTGGTGTGAGTGTGGCCTAGGCGGGCCACTAACGAGAGGCTGGGTCCTCCAGAGGACATGCAGGGCTCTTTGGCCCAGGCTGTGGTCTACCTAGTGCCCTGGAGAGGTTGGAGGGACAGGAGTGCAGGCGCAGTGACACCAGGAAGCCAGAATTTGGACGCCTGTTTTGCAGGGAGCAAGGTTAGAGGGCAAAGACTACAGGGCAGCTCTTGTTTGTGCATGAGTTTATCGTGGGAGGTGACACCGTCACCAGACATGGCGGCTGGCTCTGTCAACCCAGGAAGGGGATGGAGGAGGGAAACTCCTTGGATGTTCAGTGGCTGCTCAGCCAGGAACCTCTGAGCTGGCCCCAGTCCCAACTTTGTGGTTCCTGCTCTGGCCAGGGGAAGCCGGGGCCAACGATCTCCCCAGCATGGTCACAGTCTACCAAGAAACTTTGGGAAACCCTGTGAAAGAGAGAGAATTCATCCTGCTGACCAGCTACACTGCTTGAGGTTAAGAATTTGACCCCTTAAGACATCCTGGAACTATATGGGCCTTCTTCGTTCCTAACCAAAACAGATCCTCTGGGCTTCCAACCTTGTGTTTATTCTGGGCAAGATATTCTTCTCATTTCAAAAAGTGTGAGTGTGAGAAGGCAAACGAGTCTTCTCTTCAGGCCTCTCCCTTCGAAACGTGCTAGTGAGAAGCCAACGGAACCAGCCTGCCTGTCCCTCCCCTCCACCCCTGGGGCCATGGCTCCGCCCTGCCTGCAGCAGCAGAAACTGCAAAACATCCTTGCAGGCTTTGCCAAGCCAGACATGACAGTGATGTCTCCTGGGCCGGGGCTTTGGGGAGCGCATCCTTTAAGAAGGTGCTGCCCGAGGCATGTAACTAGGACTAGGGGGCTAAGGGTTGGGGTTGGGCATCTTCTCCCTGTTCTCACCCTGCACATTTACCCAGTCATTGTACCTGGGAAGCACTGTAAATACTTATTCTGGAATGAACCGCCTCATCCTGTCTGGATACATTGTAGCCTACATGTAAAAGTTCAACAGGGAGCCCTGGCTGGTGTGGCTTAGTTGGTTGGAATGTCATCCTGAAAACTGAAAGGTTGCAAGTTCAATTCTCAGTTAGGGCACATGCCTAAGTTACAGGTTCAGTCCCAGTGGGGGCACATATGACAGGCAACCAGTCAATGTTTCTCTCCTTCTTTCTCTCCCCACCTGCCTCTCTCTCTGAAATCAATAAGCACGTTCTTGGGTGAGGATTAAAAAAAAAACAGAAAAAAGAAAACCTAGATCTTTCAAACAGGGCCCCATTTGGTCACTCCCTCTGAAGTTTGCAATCAAGGGGCAGATACACAATTTTGTGCCAATGTCTCCTAGAATAAGTGTGCTCCTGACAGCCTCTCATCTGTGCGGCCCCGCGTGCCTGTGTGCAGCAGGGATGCCTCTGACAGAAGGAAATGCTCCCCGCAGTCAGGACGCCTGGTCCCCAGGGCTGTGCTCCAACCCACAGACTCAGATGTCGCCACAAACCAGGTCTCATTTGGGGGAAAATGTGTTTCTTGCACCCCCTGCACGCGCACACACACACACAGGTGATTTCAACAATTGCATTAGGTTCCAGCGGTTTCTTCTCCCTAGTGAGTTCAGGTAGCCCTGGCTTCCCTGTGAGATCCCGTCAGGCCGGGGGTGTGGGCACCCACTGGAGTCATCCAGTTTTCAACAGCGTCTTTCCAACAAAGGGCCACGTCAGCTCTGGACCCCCACTCCCAGCCTTTGGCAGGGACACTACCAACAGGCTTTCGCTGCCCATGTTTCAGTGAAGGGGACCGATGTTCTATCAGCCCAAAATGTTCTTTCACAATATTGATTTTAAGCTGGTTATTAAGAAACCGAAGACCCAGAAAGAACTTTTGACCCTCCCTTGCCAAAGGGGATTCGGATGGAAAGGTCTGCGTAAGGAAGGGAAGCGGCATTTTCACCCGAGCCCGTCAGAACGAAGTGTGGCAGATGGCAAGGGTCCAGCAGAAACCTGCTCTGCTCCACTCCCCTCTGAGCCCCATGTTTCTGGGTGGCCCGGCAGGAATTTGTTTGCCACATGTTCGCCTTTTCTCCTCTACCTGGGAATTGCCTACTTCCCCTTTGAAATCCCAGACCCCTGCCGCCCCTTCTCCTTTGTCCAAATGGCATATAAACAAACCTTAACTGCCCAGTGTGTCTTTGGTCACATTCTTATGGACCCTGCATGTCCATATGAATAATAAACTTTGGAATTTTCTCCTGTTAATCTGTCTCATGTTAATTTGATTATTAGCCCAGCTAGAAGAACTTAGACGCATGAGAGGAAAATTACTTTCTTACACCCCCCACATCAGAGGGAGGGGGAGGAGTGAGGGTGGGATGTGTGCGGGAGGGGGAGGGGAGAGGGAGCAGTGGGGAGGGGCGGCGAGAGTTCAGCAGTGTCTCTGTGTGTGGTCCGAGGCTAGTCCGAATTTCATGAAATCCGTGCTTCATTCCTGGCTCGGTCAAACTTTGCGCGTCACTGAATGAGTCCCTTATCCACTTTCCAAAACACTGAAGAGTTTTGAAAGGGCTCTGTGGGTAGACAGTTACTATCAGCAAAAAGCAAACAAGCCAACATATTTAGCCAAGCATTTTAAAATATTTAAACATAATCACCTCGGCTCGTTGTGCCCCGTGGTGGCCAGCAAGGAAAGCAGGCGGGAGGCAAAGAGCTCCAAATGTTCCTTTCGGTGGTTCTACTTTCCCTTCGAGGGGCTGCCCTTTGCTAGGAAGGGGAGTTTCTTCCTCTCTTGGGGCTGAGCTGCCCCAGCAAAAAGCTAGAAATGAGGACCTGTCTGACCTCCAAGGACGGGAGACTCCTGGGGGCTTCCTGCGGTGAAGTTCGCTCACAGCCGTTTTCTAATCAGATGTGGTTTGAGCCTGAGGCAAGGCAGTGCTTCCCAGCCTTGGAAAAATAAAAATGTCTGGGCAACCCCTCCTTGTATGAAAAGCACGCTCTCTGACGGCAGCATAATTAAAATGCTGAGCCGGGAAGCTGGGGGTGTCTGGAGCCGGGAGCAGGTACAGCCCATGTGCTTCCCGCGGACACGACCTGGCACCCACTTCTGCTGCTGACAGCTGCAGAATCACCTTCCCTGTGGCTAGCAGAGACCGCAGCCCGCCAGGCTGCCACCTCCCTGTGGCAGGATGGCACCAGACACCCGCCCACCAGGCCTCATCCCACTAGCTGGAAGTGGCTTCTGGTTTATGGAGCAGGACAGAACTGTGAAGTCAGTCATTCTCATCGGCCAGAATAAAGTCAACCCTCCACCTCAGCCTGAGCCAAAGGAGGCTTCTAGAGACCTCCCCAGGCCCACCCTAACCAGCCAGGCCCCAGGCCTGTGCCACCCAGGGCTCTGAATGGGCTCCCTGTCTGCCAGAGCAAACAAGCTCCCCGTGGGCTGGGCCGAGGTTACCAGGGACCCGGAGGACAGGGGACTTTTTCTCTTTGGATGTTCCATTAGGGAAAGCCTGCCAAGATGTTTGCCAAGGGATTTGCCAAGGAGTCCAATCTGCTCCAACATTATGGATTCGCCGATAAATAGCCCCATTCAAGGAAGACAAGGCCCAAAGGGCTTTTATAATGCAACGG
Organism: Micronycteris hirsuta; assembly: GCA_004026765.1. NCBI lineage: Eukaryota > Metazoa > Chordata > Mammalia > Chiroptera > Phyllostomidae > Micronycteris > Micronycteris hirsuta. Next base: position 34,849 of record PVJI01000863.1, read on the forward strand.
CTTCCCTGTGCCCCTGCCAGCGCCGCCTCCCATCCACCCAGGCTGCCACCCAGGTTTCCTCCCTGAGCCGGGCTCACACAGCTTGTCTGCCTAGTTTCTAAGTGTGCAGGGACACAATTTCCTAGCTCTAGCTTCCGTTTTCATATCTGTGAAGTGGCAGTTTTGATAGCTGACTTGCAGGCTGCTGTGGGGCTTTGATGGAGCCCAGCCTTGGGATCTCCCCAGTGAATGGCTGCGCTGTCATTAGTCACACCCTGAAGTGGTGCGGGGAGCTGCTGGATGGCAGCAGGAGGCCTGAGGCCCTGCTACATGCTGTCAACCTACCTGTGGAGTCCTGGGGACTGGCGGGTGTGCAGTGGGGACAGCCTATGGATGTGTGACATCTTCTGACTGCATACACCTCCCTCTTCAGTGTCCATCCCTGGAGAAGCATGCTGTCTGTCCTCACTCTGCCCCTGGGCCCTGGCTTAGGAACCTCTAAGGTCCCTTCCCACCAAGCCCCACATGGCCCTGAGCCCTGGCACAGCCCCTGGCATCCCAACCTCCTGCAAACACTGGAGCGGGAGCTGCAAGTGCGGCCTGGATGAGCCCTGCACTGGTCGCATTGGCCAGAGACAGGTGAGGGCCGGGAGGACCCCCTTCAGTTCCAGCCCCTCCCCTCAAACTCGTGGTCTCACATATCAGGAGACTGTCCTGTGACTGCCTTCTGAGGAGACCAGAAGAAGGCGGGCCGCTGAGGCTATGGCCCCGGGGGGAATGATTGGACACCATGGAATCCCTTAGACTACTGTGCCTACCATTCAGAAACATGCAGGGGAAGGAGAACAAGAGTGTTCTGCAAAAAGTAGGTATTCAGCAAATACCCGCTGACCTCACTGAGCTTATCCTGAAAAAGGAGGACAGAAAAAAACATTATTTAAAAAGGGGCTGCAAGGAGGGCAAAGCAGGGCCAGGCGGAAAGACGTTCAAACTGGAAAGCATCAGAGACGACTGCGGTGCACACTGCAAGGCCAAGGGCGGTGTGGCCCTGGGCAGATGGGGATCCAGTCCCTGTGACACGGAAGAAAGGCCATGCATGGCCTGTGCTCAGAGTCAGAGCACAGTAAATGTCTTCCGCAGGGGGAGGACTAGAACCACGTCACAGACTTCCTGAGAGTGCTCTCCCTGGTCCACCCCGTGCTATGTCCTCTCCATCTGGGCCCCAGGGGCCTGAGGACCTTTATCTGTGCCTCTTTAGCATTCAGCTCCTATGCCCTGCCCCGTCCTGTGGTGGCTCCTCGCTGCCAGATGGAGCTTCTCCAAGAATCCGTGGGCTCAGCCATTGGCTGGCAGGCTCCTTAAGCCGGACAGACACGTGACAGCCCCTGGTTACCAGGGACCCGGAGGACAGGGGCCCCACATTCCACCCCGGAGACTTCTGCCCCTGGAGCCTGCACATGAAAAACTGCAAACCACCAAAACAACCATTAACAGAAACTGATTAAATAAGTTAAATATACCATAGGATGGAATATAGTATAGCCAATAGAAATAATAACTGAGATCTCTCACATGTAGGAAGTCAAATCAGTAAGCATCGGAGTTGTGGGCTCAGAGAAATTCCTTTTCTGTAAAGAGAAAATACATAATCTTTCCTGGTTTAGGAGCTGACATTTTCCTGCAAGTGTTCAACTGTTAGAAGCTCCACTGGGGGAGAGGCACCTGGGATTTCACTGTACGTTTCTCTGTACTTCCTTTTTTTAAAACTCTAGGTACATAGTGCTTTTAGTTTAAATGACAAGAGGTGCACCTGCTGGTTACTTGAGGTTAAGGACCCTTGGACCGACAGGGTTTTGTTTGAAATAAAGCAGGAGCCGATGGGCGGGAAGGAAGCAGGAGCACCTGAGAGCCCTCAGTGGCTCACAGGTAAAGCAGCTTCTCTGAACCACCCCCCAGAAAGACCTCATCCGGAGGTGCAGCCTTCTCCTGTTGCAAACCAGCTCTAACCTCTCCTGGTTTACTTGCTCTCTGCTTTGAAAAAAAAAACAAAATTAGGGATTCAGTCACCTCATATATCCTGAGTGCCTCTTACATCAGCTTTCTGTAATGAATGCAAATAGGAGGTAGCTGCTAACCTCATGGGGTTTCCAGCTCACTGGGAGCTGGTCCTACTGGACAGGTCAGAAGGAAGCCCGAGACTGTGGCATGGCTGACCGGACTGAGACCACATGCCCGTTTTGTTGTCTAAGGAATCTACTCTGGGCCAGAACACCTGGACTTCACTTCTAGGGTGACAATTAACCAGAGGCTAATTCAGGGCAAGTGGCTTTTCCTCCTCTGCAGGTCAGTTTCCTCACTCCCAGCATGGGGCTGGGGTGGCATGGTCAGGAGGCCTATACTGGAAGGAAATATCGTCCATGAAAATGTGCATGTAAATATGCCAAAATCTCTATCTGGCAATTACGTAAACATATGTGTGTTTATTTGGGGGTGAGGTGATTTGGGGGACAATAGGAAAAAGCCATTTCCACCAAATCAAAGTAGGTAGAAACGAAGTAAAAGTGAATTTGGAACGGGGGGGCTTGCTGGGCAGGAAGGGAGGAATCTTTTTGCCTGTGAGGTGCTGCAAGGAAAAAGGAATGTGGGTGGGTACGAGACGAAAGGGAGGAGCTTGGAGGCCTCCCCTCCCTCTGGCAAAAAGATGAATCAGAAAGTTTGGAGTTTTTGTGGGAGAAGGTATGAGAAAAGAGGATTGACGGGAAAGGCTCCTTGAACTCTAAAAATCTATCAGACCCTAGGAAGAGAGAAGGACCCTAGGTCCGTGCAGGACACTGACATGGCACATTAGGAGCTGAACACCGGTTCTGAGAGATGTGTGGCTGTCGGAGCTCCTTTCTGCGTCCAGGTGCCATGGTTCTCCGGTGCGCTGCTGGCCTCTCTCAGGGTGTGTTATAATAAATGTCAGCAGACCCACATCCAGATCGGTGCTGTGCTCCCGGACTCTCCGCGAATCAGCCGAGCTGTGTTTCCAGCTGATTTTCTAAGGAATTCAGAGATCGTGTCAGGAAAGAGCCCAGAGAGAGGACGGTCGAGAGAGTGGCCAGGTCTCAGAAAAGGCTCAGGGGAATGCTCTCTGCAAGGTGGTTTCTGCTCCGTGGCACCTGTTATCGAACACCAGACTAACCAAAGAGAAAAATGAGGAGTGGAGGTTGGGGTGTCCTGGGGGCAGGAGCAGAGGAAGAAGGTCAACCAAATCTTATGATCAGGAAAGGTGCTGTCACCCTAAAGGGCCTGCAAAGTCTGCTCTAAAAATACTAGGCCAACATTTACACCTGACAAGCCACAGCTGTGGCAAGAGCTGCTTAAGCTTATTACAGTCAACTCATTTAATCCTCACCTCAGTCCTGCAAAGTAGTTGAAGGTCATTCTAATTCCAATTTCATAAATGAGGGAACTAAGACATAAACTGGTTTAGTGACTTGCTCACAGTTTCACAGATAGTAAGTATATTAGTTATCTTTTGTTGTCCAACAAATTACCACAAACTTAGCAGCTTAGAACAACGCCTACCTATTATCTCAGCTTCTGCAGGTCAAGAACTCAGACCCCGCTCAGCTGATGATCGGGGTCTCTCATGAGGCTGCAATCAGCCAGGGCTGTGGTTTAATCTGGAACTCAGCTGGGGAAGGACCCGCTTCCAAGTTCACGTGCCTGTTGGCAGGTGGCAGCTCTGTGAGTGCTGTCGGCGATGGGGGAGGGGGCCTCCTCTGTTCCCAGCTGGCTATTGGCCAAAGGCCACCTCACTTCCTCACTTCACAAGCTTCTTTTTATGCTTCCTCGAAGCATGGGTGGCTCACATTATCAAAGCCAGGGACAGAAGGTCTGCTGGCAGGAAACTGACAATCATGTCACATAATCATGGAAATGCCATCTCATCACCTTTGTCATATTCTATTGGTTAGAAGCAACACACGTTCCCACACACACTCAGAGGGAGAGATGACAGAAGAGCAACTAGAGGAGGCAGGTTCACCAGAGGGCATCTGAAGTCTGGCTGCCACAGCCAACTGTATTGGAACCCAGGCAGCACTGCACCGAAGTGTAGACGCCTCACCTCTATGCTCTTCTCCTATCGATACTGTCACCATGTCTGCGTAGCACCCAGATCCTTGATGCCTGACCCTGAGTTCTTCCCTTTTTTGTGTGCCCTCATCTTTAACACAGAGCCATTATCACAAGTAGCATAGTCTCCCTGGTCTCTAGCCACCAAATTAAAGGGTACAGGCTACTAGAGGTGGATTCCTGAACTCTCCAGATTTTATCAAGCAGGGTCCCAGCAGGAAACAGAAGGCACACTCAAATTAGGATAATTAGAGGAGGTTTCTTTGCAAAGGGGCTACTTACAAGATATGGACAGCTGCAAGGGAACCATGGAGTGAGATGTTACCAGCATCAGACTTAACGGATGAGGGAGGGGGAGGGCATGGGGACCCGCAAGGAGAGAGCTGTGAGGAGGATGACTCCTTCAGAGGTGACTGCAGGGCAGAAGTCTGAGCAATGAGTTCCCTGACCCCCTTCTCCTCCCTCCTTCTCATCTCCTTCTGGGGCCCCCATTGGCCAAACCCACCCAGAAGCCAGAGGACCCAGCAGCTGTAAAATGCAGCCCACACAGGTCAGACTCACCAGGCTGGAGCTGAGAAGGGAGGAAGGGGGCTGGGGGCAGTAGGTGGTCAGCAAGCAGGATGCCCCAGTGTAAGTGTTTGCCCAGTCTTCCCCTCTCCGATGTGGAGGACTTAAAACTACAGTTTTAATGGCAAGGAAAATTGAATGTCAATAGAAAGAAAAATAGAGCCATTTCCGTATTATGTAGGAATGTATAATTAGATTCATCAAAGGTTTAATTTGTCCCAACACTTTCAGGAGCACATGCATGGCTAATGTGAAGCAAAGTACTGCTTTGTGTAATTCTAAACTTTGGCAGGTTACCACTGTAAACCAAAAATCTAGAACTTAATTTATAATAACAATACTGTTGTTGTTGTTGTTATAAGAATTATATGGCAATTTTGTACCTCACATATCAGCTTAAGTGTTTGACCTCACTTAGGCACTGCCTAGTCTACTTCAGGAAAGCCATCAAGTTCATCGGCACTTAAGGAAACCATCAAAAATAAAAGTTTGTTTTTTTATCCAGTTTCAAAGGAATTCAATATTATACACAGTTAAGGAGAGATTACACATTTCTATCAATTAGAAACTGATCTCTATAATAAAATAGATTTGAAATTCAGTGCATGTCATTATTAACTGCTAAGGAAATCTTAGCCCTTTTCTGCCTTAAAACAAATAAGGAATTCTTTTTTTAAAAGTGTATTTTATTGATTATGCTTACAGTTGTCCCAATTTTTCCCCCTTTGCCTCCCTCCACCCACTACTCCCCTTCCTTTGGCTTCTCCATTTCCTATACTGTTCTTAACCTCTCCTGTCTATTTTGTACCTACACAATTATGCTTCTTATTCCTTCTACCTTTTCCCCTATAGTCCCCCTCCCCCTCCCAGCTGATAACCCTCCAAATGACCTCCATATCTATGATTCTGTTCCTCTTCTAGTTGTTTGCTTAGTTTGTTTTTGTCATTGAGTTTTAGATTCAGTTGTTGATAGTTGTGAGTTTGTTGTCATCTTAATGTTCATAGTTTTGATCTTCTTTTTCATAAATAGTTTTGATCTTCTTTTTCATAAATAAGACTTTAATATTCATATAATAATGAATGTGATTCTCGGTGATGATGAACTCCTTTAGCTTTACGTTGTCTGGGAAGCACTTTATCTGCCCTTCCATTCTAAATGATAGCTTTGCTGGATAGAGTCATCTTGGTGGTAGGCCCTTCCTTTTCATCACTTTGAATACTTCTTGCCAGTCCCTTCTTGCCCGTAAAGTTTCTTCTGAGAAATCAGCTAACAGTCTTATGGGAACTCCTTTGTAACTAACTCTCTGCCCTTTTCTTGCTGCTTTTAAGATTCTCTCTTTATCTTTAATCTTTGTCATTTTAATTATGATCTGTCTTGGTGTGGTCCTCTTCATGTCCAACTTGTTTGGGACTCTCTGTGCTTCCTGGACTTGTATATCTATTTCCTTTGCCAAATTAGGAATGTTTCCTTTCACTATTTTCAAATAAGTTTTCAGTTTCTTGCTCTTCCTCTTCTTCCAGCATCCATATGGTTCGGTTGTTAGCACTTTTGGAGATGTCCCAGAGTCTTATACTCTCCTTGTTTTTTTGAATTCTTGCTTCTTCATTCTGTTCTGGTTGAATGTTTCTTTCTTCCTTACGTTCCAAATTGTTGATTTGAATCCTGGCTTCCTTCCCTGCACTGTTGGTTTCCTGTGCATGTTTCTTTATTTCACTTAGTGTAGCCTTCATTTCTTCCCTTATGCTTTTGCTGTATTCGGTGAGATCACTGAGCATTCTGATCACCAGTGTTTTGGAGTCTGAGTCTGATAGGTTGCCTATCTTCTCATTTTTTAGTTATTTTCTGGGGTTCTGTTCTATTCCTTTATTTTTGGCAATATTTCTTTGTCTCCTCGATTTGAGAGCCTCCCTGTGTCTGTGTAGTAGGTAGAGCCTCTCTGACTGCCTGTCTTAGAGCACCAGTCAAGTTATATGGGGCAGAGCCTTGGGTATTCACAGGGGCAGGCAGCTGGCTTCACTGCATTGTGGCTCCATGTCCTGGGGAGGGGTCAAAGAGGGGACAATGCTGGTGCTGGCTGACTTCTGGTGGCTTGCCTAGCACTCACCCCATTTCCAGTCACTTCACCCTCTTCCTGTGTATGACTGGCACCCCTCCAACCACTGCCCTGGTTGCGGTTCCCAGAGTGGGTGGGTTGGCATATGCTCTGGGCTGTCTTGAGAAACTGACAGTTGCTTCTGCTGCCTCAACCCACACTGATTTTTACAGCCAGAAGTTATGAGACTTTATCTTTCTCCCACTGGAATCCTGGGCCATGCAGTCTGGCCTGGGGCTGGGATCACTGGCTCATAGGTATCTACCTGATTTTTATCCACCACACCTGAATGTGGGACTGCCCATTCCACCCTCCGCCACTGCCACATCATGGCCATCACACCACGTCCTCTCTGCCCTGGCTCCCCACCTCCGCCCCTCCTACCCATCTGGATGAATCTAGCTTCTTTAAATCCTTAGTTGTTGGACTTCTGTACAGTTCAATTTTCTGGCAATTCTGGGTGTTTTTCATTTTTAAATTAGTTGTGATCCTTCTTATGGTTGTGCAAGGAGGTGAAGCATGTCTACCTACTCCCCCATCTTGGCTGGAAGTTTCCATATAAGAGATTCTTAAACAGTCTTCAGTATTTACCTGGTGTGGGTCACTAGTTTCCTGGGTCCTCCTTTTTGCATTGAGGAGGCCCCTATATCATTAAGCAGTTAGGAGATGCATAGGTTTGTCTAACAGAGAGCCCTGTCCTGGCTGTACTCAGAAGAGGCAAAAATGTGTTGCTCTGCTTATCATTATTGATCCAATATACCATCCGCTAGAAGGCTGTAATATATCCGTGGGCTGGAATACTAAGCAACCACTAAAAAAAAGATATGAAAGACTTCGGTTGACATGTGAAGATATTTGTCATATATAGTTGAATGGGGGAAAAAAGCCTACATAAGACTATTACAGAGTGAGACTCAACTTTTGAAGAAATCAAATATGTATACTTATGTCTGTGTGTAACTCTGGTGTATTTTCAAGTCGTGAAGAATAGATATGAAAATACTTTCAATAGTTATTTGGAGTACCAGGTAATTATCATTATCCTTTTGCTTAGCTGCAGTTTAAACATCAACATGTACTTATCATGTAAAAATTTGTTGTGAAAAAAACCCAAAAACCTCTGCTTATAACACATTGGAAATAGAGCAATGGAAAAAGCAACAGGCTCTCATGGAGCACAGCCCTCAGGGACTTTGTCATATTGTATTCTCTTCATCTTATGCAAAGGAGGCCCCTTAGTATTCTCAATCCACCCCATGCCTATCCTGGTGCTTATCAAAAATATGCACTATGAAGGCAAGGAGAAAAGACCAGTCCCTGTGTCCCATCAGAAAAGGCTGAGGGGTTCCGGATGAGCCCACTGGGTCAGGCCTTTTCTCTGTGCCTTTTACATTTCTTCTTCCCAAGACCTCTGAGGTCAGGAACTGGTGGTTATAATGCTCTGGAACTCTGGAATTCTGTTTGTACAACTTAAACCTGGCTTTGTTCTTTGCCTTCTTTATGTTTCACTTCCTATTAACAAATGGTGATGTCATTTTCTCATCCAGGAAACAAAGAGGTTTTTCTAGGTGTCCCTGAACTTGTTCCTCACCCCATCCCCTTCTAGCTGGACTCCACATGAGAAATATTAAGCAATATGGAAATATTGACCAGGTCTAAAATCATTGCCTGTCCTCCTTTCATTAAGAAAATTATATAAATTCCAGATTATATAAAGCCTTCTCACTTTCCAGCAAAGCACCTGAAGACCTCATTGGAGAGATGTGCTGTCTGAGGTCCCTGCGTGTCCCTCTTCCACATGAAAAACATTTTGGGGGAGGTCTCCTCTCCAAAACATTCCTCTCCTGATGGCAATGACCTTTGTCACTTTTCGGTTGGTTTTCCAGTTCCAGATTCTATTATGTCTCCTAGCAAATCTGTAAAATTTTCCTTTTTTGAAATGTTTCAGGCTGAGGAGGTTTTTTAAATCCATGATACTTCTGGTGCCAAATAGATTTACTTCTCAGCATCTTCTTGACTTCTCTTCAAAGGGGCAGAAAGCTAGAGAATATTTAATAGCTAAAGGCCCAAACACTGAGGGATTGGGCCAATGTTCTCTTCCTTCCAAGGATTATTTCCCTACTTCTGGAATATCTTTTTCATACCTTGGGTTTAACTTTGGTATTCTCAAACCAGAGCTGAAAAGTGAAATACATAGAGTCAACCCCCAAAGACCAGTGTCAGTGAGAGCCAGGGAGCCCCCATTCCTGTAGTCTGAGTTTAATCACTGCCCTCCACCAGGTCTCTTGCTGCTTCAAGTCATCATGCGCCGCCACCGCTGCTCTCAGGGAAACACTCCTGAGTGGCAAAATGGCCAAAAAATAGCCACAGAAAGGCTGAAAAGGAGGAGAAGCAAAGGACATGGAGAGAGATGCGGCTAGGACAAAATGCCAAGGGCAGCAGCACCTTCCAAAGGCACCACACCCTTAGGTGTAGGGGACAGCACCTGACTTCAGTGATCCATTATTTGGGCAAATGAGTTACATAAAAGGCTCTATTCCAAGCATCAAGACTTTGTGGTCCTGGCATGTGGATAAACTTACAGATCAATGGAATGGAACTGAGAATCCAGAAACAAACCCATGTGTCTATGCTCAATTGATTTTAAACAAGGATGCCAAGGCAATTCAATGGAGAAAGATTTGGGTTTTTTTTTTTTTCCAACAAATGATGCTAATACAAAAGGATAGCCATATGCTAATGATCCTCCACTATTGACAAAAATTAACTCACAATAGATCAAAGACCTAAATATAAGAGCTAAAACTATAAAACCCTTAGAAAAACATAGGGCTAAATCTTCACGATCTTAGATTTGGCAATGAATTCTTAAGTATAACACCAAAAGTATAAACCCCAAAAGAAAAAAATACATAAATTGTACTTCATCAAAATTATAAACTTTTGTGCTTCAAAGGATACTATCAAGAAAGCAAAAAGACAACCGACGGAATAGGAGAAAATATTTGAAAATCATATATCTGATAAGTGACTTTTATCCAGAATATATATAGTTATTTCAAATCAGTAATAAATAGCCAAATAACCCAACTTAAAAATGAACAAAGGATCTGAATAGATACTTCTCCAAGGAAGATATGCAAATAGCCCATGAAAAGATGCTTCATATTGATAGTCATCAGGAAAATACAAATCAAATCCACAGTGAGACCAGGGCAAAAGAGTAGAACATGAGAGTACTATATTTTCCCTGTATATAATACACTCCCATAATACACTGTATATAATATTATATACTTCTGTATGTAATACGCTCCCATGTTTTTGGCCCAAACTTTCAGGAAAAAAATCTTTCATTTTAATTTTTTTATCAATTTTTTATTTATTTATATTTAGAAACAAAACCAATTATCATATTCCAGGGTATTATTTTGTATGTGGATATCATTATTGCTTTCTAAAGTTACACTTTTTTTTTTCCATTTTTTTTATTTATTTAATTAATTTTTTTTGTTTAATTACAGTTATTTGCAGCCTCTCCCCTCCCCCCTCCCTTCCCCTCCCGTCCCACCCCCCAACCTCCCTCCTCCCCCTTAGTTCTGTCCATGTGTCCTCTAATGCATATGCATAAATAAAAGAATTAAAAACATTTATATAGGTACAGAATTAGTACTACCCATGTAAAATGCACATTCTTATTTTTTCCTCAAAAATTTGGGCAAAAAAGTACACATGATACAGAGCAAAATATGGTAACTTAAAAGCTTCTAACATTCCTCTGTCTCATGCACCCTCCTTCCTAGTCCCTGAGAAGTAAGTGAAGTAACTGCATCCTGATTTTATGAGAATCATTTCCTTCCTTTTTTAAAAATAGTTTTACCACATTTTAGTGCATCCTTGTGCAATAAGTTTTGCCACACGATAGTCTCATTTTGCCTCTATCTGTACCTCATATGAATGAGGCCAAACTGTATGCATTCTTTTGTGATAATTTTTTTTAATTTTTTAAAAATTGACTTTGATTTGAGAGAGAGAGAAACATTGATTTGTTGTTCCACATATTTATGCATTCATTCATTCCTTCTTGTATACTCCCTGACTGGGGATCGAACCCGAACCTTGGGTGATGCTCTAACTGACTAAACTGCCTAGCCAGGGCTGTGACAAATTTCTTTTGCTTAACATTGTGAGATTTATCCCTGTTGATGAATGTAGTTGTAGTTCACTTGTTTCTACCGCTGTACAGAATTCCATCTTATGACTATATAATAATTTGGGAGGTATTATGAATATTCTTTTATTTAGCTCCTGGTACACCTGTAGAATAGTTTCTCATAGGTACATAAGGAGTTGGCAAAATCCTAAAATGCCTCCCAAGATTTCCCACAGTCCAAGATTGGACTGTGATTGTGAGGAGACAGCACACCCACCATGATGTTCAATTACGTGGCAAAAAAGATTTTGCGTATGTAGTTAAGGTTACTAATCAGTTGACTGTGTTATTGGAAAGGCAGTTTATCCCGGGGGACTCTTCTAATCACATGAACCCTTTAAAAGCAGAGGAGTGTTTCCAGGCTGGTCACTGGAGAAGTCAGAGAGGTTTGAAGCAGGAGAAAGATTTGACGCACTGCTGCTGGCCAAAGGGACTGACTCTCTTCCCTCACTGATAGCAAATGAGGAAAAGGAGACCTCAGTCCTGCAACCACAGGAACTGAATCCTGCCAACAATTTGGATGAGCTTCGATGTGGATTGTTCCCCAACATTCCACATAAGAGCGTAGCCCAGCTGTCACATTGACTTTGGCCTTGTGAGAGCTTAAGCAGAGAATGAAGTCAAGCCCATATGACTTCTGACCTATAGATCTATGAGGTAATAAACGTGTAATCTTTTAAGCTGCAAAAAGAAAAAAAAAACCTCACCCTGAGATACCATTTAACACCCATGTGGATGGCTATAATAAAAATGATAGTTAGTGTTTGCAAGGATGTGGAACAATTAGAAGCCTTGTACACTGCTGGTGGGAATGTAAAATGACTCAGTCACTTTGGAAAACAGTCTGGCAGTTCCTCATAGGATTAAAGCATAGAATCACGTGACCCAGCAATTCTACACCTAGCTCTATAGACTCTATACCCAAGTACCCAAGAGTGTCCGAACAAAAACTTGTACTTGAATGTTCACAGTAGCAAAAACAATAGCCCAAATGTGGAAACAACCCAAATGTCCATCAAGGAATGAAGATAAACAAAATGTGGTCTATTCAATAGTGAAACGTTATTCAGTACCAGAAAGGAATTGTAGGGGTCGTGAAAGATTTGGGGGTGATCAAGGCTAAAGAGGTGACCATAAGAGACAGTAACACCCGCTAAGTTCTCTTGGGCAGCACTTGGATGGGATTTCATGCAAGAGGAAGTTCCTCAGTGTGAGATTGCACAGGTTTTTGGCCAGGGGGCCGCCATCCTGAAGGCAAAGGAAATCCGGGGGCCAGAAAGTGAGGTCAGGTGTTAGACAAAGTTGCTCGGGCGAGGCGGGGAGTCTTTGGGTAGGAGAGCTCTGAGGGCCCTAGCAGCTTGGGACCTTAAAACCGCATCTTATGGATGGACAGCAGATGCTAAGGGTAGTTCGCCACGGTATGCAAAGCAGGCAGCCCATAAATGGCTGAAAATCTGCTTGTCTGGTTATTCTTAAAACAACTGAAGGTGTAAAATTTTGAGTGTGGCACCAGGGAGTTTTGAGCTACTGTTCTCAGCCCGCCTTAAAGAAATAAACAGCCTCGGGCCATCTTCGGTTCATTTGCATAATAGGAAAGGAGCACTGATAACTGCTACAACGTGGATAAACCTTGGAAACGAGCGAAGTGAAAGAATCCAGTCACAAAGGGCCACACATTGTATAAGTCCATATCAAATGTACAGAATAGGCAAATCCAGAGGCAGAAAACACTTTAGTGGTTGCCTGGGGCTGGGGTGGGGTGAGAAGATGGAGGTGATGGACAGAGGGCGTGGGGGTCTTTGCAGGGGAAGGAAGGTGTTCCAAATGTGACAGTGGTGACGTTTACACAAGTCTGTGACTACACTAAAAGCCATTGAATCATACTCTTTAAATGTGTGAATTGTGTGGATGTAAATTACATCTCAATAAAGTGTTCCAAAAGGAAAAAACTCAAATAAAAAAGCCCCGCTTCCCCTTACCCCAGAGTGGCCCCTTCATGGACAAGTCACCACCACCGTTCGACAGGCCCAGGGCCAGTGCAGAGCCTCCTGCTCCCAGCCCAGGGCAGTCATTAGGTCTGAATTTACCGATGATGAGAACACTACACCCGCGTTGATGAGTAATAACAGAGCACACATATTCTTTTGTAATTCAGACTTACAGAAAACTTAGAGAAAATTTGCAGGAGTAGTATAAAGAACTCCCATATAACCTTCACTAAGTTCACCAATTGTTAGCATTTTGTCTCATGTGATTTATATCTCAGATAGACAGATGGACAGGGAGATAGACCTATCTATCTATATATCTTCAGAATTTTTTTCAGAACTAGTTGAAGATACTCTCTTAGCCTTAAATGCTATAGCATGAACTCAGAACAAGAACGTTCTCTTGTACATTAAAAATTCAGGATTTAGTGTTGATAAATTACCATTATTACACATTTTACCAATTGTTCTGGTAACATCCTTTGCGGCATTCCCCCACCATCACCTCGTCCACGAGCCAGTCCAGGATCTCACGGTGCAGCGGTTTGTCACGTCTCTTTAGGCACAGTTAGTCTTCAGTGGTGCCCACTCTTTTTTGTCTTTTATAATACCAACTTCTGGAAGAGCACAGGCCCGTGGTTCTGTAGAATGCCCTTGGTTTTGGTCTGTCTGACACGTCCTCATGAAAAGATTTGGTTTCGCATTTTTAGCAGATGTTGAATAATGTTGATGTTGTTGACTATCAGGAGTATTCAATATGACCCAAAATAGCAGGTCTTCATCCCTGCAACCTGTAAATGCTATCCCACACGGGAAAAGGGCCTTTGTTGTTGTGATGAAGTTGAGGACCTCGAGATGGGAAGATTATCCTGGATAATTCAGGTGGCCCCGGTGCACCCGTGTGAACCCTCATGGGAAGGAGACAGAGGGATATGAACACACTGACAAAGGAGGAGGGGATGTGAACATAGAGGCAGAGACTGCAGTGGGGCGCACACGAGCCAGGGGACAATGGCAGCACCGGAAGCTGGAAGAGGCAAGGAACAAGTTCTCCCTGAGAGCTCTGGGAGCAGCAGGGCCCGTGGACACCCTCATTTGGGGCCACTAACACTGATTCTAGACTTCTGGTCTCCAGAACTATGAGAGAGTAAATGTCTGCTGTTTTAAGCCACCAGTTTGTGGTACTTTTTATGGCAACCGCGGGAAACTAACACAGTGGAAATAGCGTAGAAACAGCACAGAAACGCTCCTGACCCTTCTCGCTGCAGAGTCTCCGGAGGCCTGGATGCTGGTCTGTCCCGACCGTCTGTGTGTGTGAACACTGGCCCTTCGCTGAGGAGATGTCTTCCGGATTTCTCCATCGAAAGTTACTGTTTCTCCCTTTTAAGTTAATAAATAATTTTGGGGAGGTACTTTGAGACTGTGTAACTATACTGTTTGCCTTCATACTTTTCCCAACTAGTTTTAGCATCTAATGTATCTAATTAATTATTACCGTGGTGATTGCTACTGGTGACTTTCTAAATCTAACTAATTATAAACTTATTGGTTGGCATTAGACTGTAAGAAACCACATTCCTTCTCCACATTTGTTTCTTTATTTATTCATTTCTAACAATACAGACTCATAGATTAGTGTTTTATTCAAAAGGATATAATACATTACAGTCAGTATTTATTTTGATGTTCAGGTTCTCCTGGATTTGGTCAGTGGGGGCCCATCTGAGTAGGCTTCTGTGTCCTCCTCTTTCTTCCTCTCCCTCCATGCTCCCCACCCCGATGCTGTGTCCTTTTGACATGTTTGCTCCAATCATTTTCTTCTACCACAAAAAAAAGTATTTTAGACTCGTCTCATACTTTCCCCACCCCGGCCCTCTGAGCTGCCATTTCTTCAAGGAACCTGGGCTTCAATCAGTGAAGAAAGGTGTTTAGAAACCAAACCCTGGGCACTGGGTGAACACGTATATTCTCAAAAGATCCCATTTAACACAGGCCTTCGCTGACACATTGCCTGTTGGAGCTGAGGAAACGGCTGATGAGGTCTTGTAGTCAGCTTCTAAGTTGTGCCGGGGCTCTGTTTCCATGGTCTTGCCACTGGAGTCCTCACGCAAAGGGTTGGGTCAGAGCAGGAAAGGCTCTGTGGGGGGTTGAATTGTGTCCCCTCCCCCCAAATTCACGTAAGTCCTGCTCCCAAGGACTTCAGATTATGAATTTACTTGGAGATAAGGTAATCAAGTTAAGGTGAAGTCTTGGAGTGGGCCATAATCTAACATAATTGGTGACCTTAAGAAAAGGGGACATGTGGACAGAGATATGCTTAGAGGAAATACAGTGTGAATGGCGAAGATGCCATCCACAAGCCAAAAAGAGAGGGACCTGGAACAGATCCTTCCCTCACAGGTCTCAGTAGGAACCAACTCCGCCAACACCCGACTAAGGATACATGGCCTCCAGAACCATGAAAGGACGTTTCAGTTGTTCGCAGAACTCTGCTATGGGCATCCCAGCCAGTTCTTGGACCCCTCCCCATCCCTCACCTGAAAGGCTTCTTCTTTGCTCTGATGGTCATATTGTTTGAAAAACAATATCTGCTGTTTTAAAATAAAAGTTTGGGAATTCTTTGTTCCTACCCACACCTCTCCTGTTTCACAGAGGAGAATGCTGATATCCGCAGAAATGATTTCTTTGCGGTCTCAAAGTCCTTTCCTGTGACCCACATTTTGCTTTCGTGGAGGTTGAAGAAGAAAGCAAAGGCAGGAGAGCAGGACGTCTGGACCAGGGTCTCTGCGAGGCTGCATCACAGCTAGTGAAGGACCACTGCTGCTTTGGCTCTGAAAACGGGGAAGGCAAGTGGGATGCTATTGCGCTGCTGCATGTGCTGCAGCAGATGCCGCGTGCAGCTTAGTGCTAGATGCACTTCTGCGGCCGTCTGTCCCCGGGACACCCCTGTGATCCAGGGCATGCCTAGGAGGGCTGGTTCCTAGGTTATTGGGCACTGTCCACCTCCAGATGTTCTAAAGTAGCCGTCAGAAGATTGAAAATTTCATTGTGTCTTTCCCCCTCCCCCTCCACCTCTCTGTTCCTCTCTTTAAATCTTTTCTGCCCTACATTCTGGCATATTTGTGATGCATATAAGTACATACACCTCTGGTGCTTTGGGCTTTACAAAACTCTGGGTCCAACCAGTGTTGCCAAAGATGGGATCATGTCTTCTCTAGTAGCTTTTCACAGGTTTCTTATGTCATTTCTCCCTCCTTGGTAAGAAAAGCTTGCAACAACTAAAGTTTAAGTTGTCATAGGTTATTAGCGGAGTGAGCTAACTTACAAGATCTTTGTCTGGGGAACCCACAAGGCCCCTGCTTTTTGTACTGACTCCGTCCCAAGCCTGGATGCCAAGCCTGCTCTTAACACTCAAAGTGGCCTTGTTTGGGTGACATTTATCAGAGTCATCATTGGATTTCACCCTGGTACTTATCCTGTGCTCCTGATGGAAAGTATGGGAATGCCTCTGCCTCTGGAGCGAAGAGGATCAGCTCACATGGCACGCTTTGCCTCCTGCAAACACTGTTACAACAAATGGGGACGGCCAGGTTCCCGCACAACTTTCTCTACAAAAACAGTCCTGGGGCAGATTTGGCTCATGAGCTAAGCAGTGTTGTCCTGTGTTGACAAGACACTTCTCTCTGAGCCTCAGCATGTTCACCTGGATGTTACCCAGACATTCCTGTGACCTTCCAGCTTGTAGGTCCCCAGTAGAGTCATTGGAACAATTTGTCTGGAATCCCTACTTACCCTGGAATTTAAATGGAGGTGTATGTGTGTGCTTATAAATAGATACATCATATATACATACATGTATATACCAACAGAAATAAACAATCCCACAATCCCTGCAATCCCTTATCCACCCGCTGAGCTGTCTGCACTTCCCCCAAAGCTCTATCAGGCAGCTGTTGGTGCCGTGACTGAATTTCTCCACACAGGTCCCGTCACAGTGCCCTCCACAGCCTAGACCCCTACCCTTGACCTGTGCCTGCGTCACTCCTGGGAGAGTCCACCCCATGTCTTCCCATCTCCCCAGTGGGCATGAGACTCTGCCCCCCACAGCACTGCTGCTTGGTCCCGAAGCTGTGCTGCTTTTGTTTTTGCCCCCAGGCCCCTAGAAAAGAGGCCTTGGCACCATCAGAGACAATGGTGACATTCCCTCCTCACACCACACCTAGTGTTCAGACTGTTGCATCTTCTCCTACACCAAGGAAACTCTCCACTTAGAAATTTCCCTCTAGTCTCATTCCCCAGAGGTTTCCCTGCACTCTCTTTCTCCCGAGTCCTTCAGACATTTGAATCTCATTTGTGGCTTAATTTGCTTTTTTTTTTTTTTTTTAGTAGAATCCCAGGAAAACAAAGAGATTTGGCCGGACACCAGTTTACGTGCCCCTGAGAAACTGCTCACAATGAAGGTAGTCTGGTCTGACCCAAGTACACAGAGGCTCCCTGGATGCCAACAGCCAATGCCCCAGCCCACCAAGTCTGTCTCCAATTATCCAAGATCCCCCAACATCACAGAAAATGAGGAGCTCCCCTCTGTTATATCCCAAGACCCTGCAGCTTTCCACGCCCATGCCTTTCTAGCAATAACAAGCAGAAGAAACAGCCAAGAACTGGGAAGGCTCTTGGCTGTACTAACTGGTACAGTCAGAAAAAAGGTATAGCTCAGGCAATTTCAAAACGTTCTGCTGAATCAAGAAATAGGTATTTGGAAGTTTAAACGTATCCCAAGTTTTGGCTGATCCCAATAATTAGACCTGGATCAGTTTCACCTGAAGCAAGAGAATTACAGGTCCTGGAAGAGCAAATGCAGAGCCATGCGATTCCGTAGCTCATGGACAACATTCCTTCTCAGCAAGGTGGCTTCTTCAGACCAGCACTCAGATGACGCCCAGGGCTTTATCCACACAGAGGGACTTCACACAGCTGATACAACCACTCTCCCAGGCAGAAGACATCACGCACTCTTCCCACGTACACACACTTGGGTGCTCAGATTTAATGCAGCCTGCCAGGTAACAAGAACACCTTCTTACCTTTACATGTGCCAAAGCATTCCATAGGTCACAAAATGTAGCCAACCCTTGAACAACACAACTTTGAACCTAGCCAGCCATGTCACACATGGGTTTTCGTTGACCCACACTGTTCAAACCCGCATTACTCAAGGGTCAACTCTGCGGTTGCTAATCCGCGTATGCAGAAGACCAACTGTAGTTACAGGGGGTTTTCAACTGCCCAGCTGACCAGTGCTTCAAACCCCCACCTAGTTAAAGGGTCAACTGAAAATGCCCTTTAACTGTCCCCTCTCTGCCCCCATAACTCTCCACCAAACAACAAAACCCAGGCACCTCATCAACTGTGTTTGTTCTCACAAAAAATACTAACTAGACATCCTGAAAAAAGAAAACATGGAGATTGGCAGCATCGCTTATCTATCGCTGTGAAAAAACATCCCAAGAGTTAGTGGATTAAAATGACAATCATTTACTATTACTCTTGATGTGGAAGGTTGGTTTCTCTGCTGGCTCATCTGGGCTCATTCATGTGGCTGCACTTAGCTGGAGGGTCATCTGGGCCGGGAGGTCCAAGAGCAACTCCCATGTAAATCCAGCAGATACCACTGGCTCTTATCTAGGACATTTCGGTTCTCTTCCATGAGACCCCTCATCCTCCAGAGGGTTGACTGGCTTCCTTATATGGCGGTCACAGGGCAGTGTCCCCAGATGGCAAGAGCAGAAGCTGAAAAACCTTTCAAACCTAGCCTTGTAGGTTGCATAGCCCACCTCTGATGCAGTCTATGGATCAAAACGAGTCACTTGTCATGCCTAATATTTAAGGGAAAGGGGAAGAGATTCCTCCACCTCATAGGAGTAGCAATCTCCCTTCACAAGAGATCATGGGATAAATTGCTGCTGCATCTTTTTTCTTTAATTTTTTATTTATTGGTTTTAGAGAGAGAGAAACATCAATTTGTTGTTCCACTTATATATACATTCATTGGTTGATTCTTGTATATGCCTTGACTGCAGATCAAACCCACAACCTTGGCATATTGGGATGATGCTCTGATGAAGTGAGGTACCCAGCCAGAACCTGCCGTAGCATCTCTGGAAACATCTGGAGTCACAACACAGGCGTGAAGGCCCCCTGAAGAGCTCTGGGCATGTGAGGAAGGCCATGTAGGAGAGGTTTATGTGCTTCTCTAGGCCAATGACTCCTCTGTTCATAAAAGGCCTCTCTACTAGTTAGGACTATCTAGGCTGTAAGTGACGGAAACCCTACTCAAACCAGCTTCATCCCCAAGGGGAGATATTGCAGAGAGCATGCATCCATGGAAGGAATGAGGCAGGCCTGGCAGCATTAGGAACCAGAGGCTCAGTGCTCCCGGATTCTTGGTCTCTCCTTTCCATTCCTCCGAGCACCTGGCTTCCTTCCTCTCCCTGGTTACAGAGACCTCTCTCCAGATATGGCTGCCAACCAACTCCTGGATTTTACAATTATTAGAGAGAAATAGACCTTGACTTCTTGCTAGTTTCAAGTTCAAAAACACTAGGGAAAGAACTCATAAACCAGTGAGTCAGGGGCACATCCGTAGACTAATGAATCATGTCCTGTAAGGACAAAAACCAAGTTGATGGAGGCCAGGTGCATCCCAGAGGGCAGAAGTGAGATGCTGAGCAGGCAGAACCATGACCCCTAGACACAGTGCGAGGTGCTAGTCTGGGGAGCGAGGTCCAGAGTCACACTGCCTGGGCTGGTGCCCCTCTTCCACCACACTTTAGCTGAGCGTCCCCAAGTAAGTTCCTAAATCTGTGTCTCCGTTTCCTAATCTGTGACATGGCTGTTGTTGTCCCGATACAACATAAAAGGACAAAAATGGGTTAATATATACAAAGCTCCTGAACAATGCTTGAGTCCATAGCATGTGCTCATGGTTATTATGAAAAGGAGGGACCAATGTCACTATGCTGATTACATTTATATGATACAAGACAGTATATAGAAGGTCAGAAAAGTTTTTGTTTCCTGGTAACTGAAATGATTAATTTTGGGGAAAATGCATATTAAGGGTCTTTTGTCTATAGCAGTCCCCCTTTATTCATGTTCACTTCCCACAGTTTTAGTTACCCTTGGTCAACCAAGGTCCAAAACTATTACATGGAAAATTCCAGAAATAAATAATTCATAAGTTTTTAATTGTGTGCCATTCTGAGTAGTATGATGAAATCTTGAGACATCCCACTCCGTCCAACCTGGGTAAATAATTCCTCTGTCCAGCATCTCCACACCATACACACTCCCACCCATTGGTCCCGCAGTAGCTTCTTCAGTTATCAATCAGATCAATGTGGCTTGTGTACAGTAGCCTAACACTACCTCACTGTGCCCACGTCATTAACCCCGCGGCCTCCTGCACACAGGCATTGTGTCCTCTCACATCATCACAAGAAGTAGGGTGAGGACAGTATAATAAAGTGTTTTGAGAGAGACACCACATTGACATAACTTTTATTCTGGTATATTGTTACAATTGTTCTGTTTTATTAGTTACTGCTGTTAATCTCGTACTGTGCCTAATTGATAAGGTAAACTTTATCATATGAGTATACATATTGGAAAAAAGATAGTATATGTCGAGTTTGGTACTGTGCACAATTTCGGCCATCCACTGAGGGTCTTGGAACATGTTTCCTGCAGATAAGGAGGGACTACTGCATTTCAGAAATGCTTTGTGAGAGTTCACAGGGGAAACACTCACTCTTTCACTTGTTCAACAAATATGTTTGGAGCGCCTGCCTGGTACCAGTCACTCTCTGGGGGAGGGGCAGACTGCACTAGGGCAGTGGGGCAGATGGCCTGCCCTCAGGGACTGGGCATCCAGTGGTAGACTATCCACCTTACTTAACATAAAAATGTTTTTTTCTAGAAAAACCAAACTCCCTGAGGCCAAAGAAGGCTGTGTCAAATCATGGCAATTTCCAAAATATGCACAGAAGATGGCCTACACTAGGCTTCATGCTATACACCACAGCAAACGCTCGCTTCTGGCCTACTCGGGAATAGTTATTTTCTCCAGCTCCCCAAATCCCGTCAACCTCCATCCCCAAACAGTCACCCAGAAATACACAAAATTGTTGCAGTCCATTCCACTATGGGTCAAAGGAAGCGAGAGAAAATTCCTGAGCTATCCCTGAGGCAAATACCCAGGCTTTAAGCTGTGCTCAGATACCAGTTTCACAGGGAATGTGGCCTCTTGACTTTTTTCACTCACTCTTACATAGTGAATGCCCATTTCTCCACTCCAGTACCAGAATAAATTGTTCTTGAATCATCCTGGGGGGTGGGGGGAAACTCTACCTCTAAAAGAGATGGTTTAGCATCCTGGCTGGGTCGCAGAGGCCTCAGAAGGGGCTGGTGGGTGCGGTCCAGACGCACACAGGACCCACACAACCACTCCGGGCCCTCGGGACAGACAGCTGAATGAGGTCAGATGTTCACCCTTTCAGAAAAATATTTGAACACAGCTGTTCCCCTCCTTCCTGCCACCCATGTGGTTGTGTTTTTAAATATGGCTTGAACTTGAAGCAGTTTCCATTTATAAAAATTCTTTAGGAAAATTCTCTTTCCAATAACAATATTCCCATGTGTGCCCTTTGCTTCTGATATTTTTCTTATAAATGAATCTGCTGAAACAGAGTCCTCCTGTCTTTTGGGTTTTTTGTGCATGCTCCCGCTGTTCGTTTCTGGGACCTCGTGCTCCGGCACAAGACCCCAGGGAGCGCAGGCTGCCCCTTCTGCACTCCTAGGAGCTGGTCCTCCACGATTCTGACCATCTGTGCTGGCCCAGGCCGGGTGTGCAGTGGCGTCCACACGGCCACAGGCGCAGGGCCACTGGCTCCCTGCAGGTGCCCTGGGCTTTTGGTCTCCCGAAGCATCATTCCTTCTCCTGCTTCTCTCCACAGTCTTTCACCCTGGAAAAAGAGAAGACAGACCACCTTGGTAGTTTCTGCCCCCAAATGTCAGGTATCTGTGGGCAGGCTGATGACCCCAGCAGTGGTTCCCAAACTCGGTGGGACCGTGGAATCATCTTTCAAGGGCCCCAGGCGGGCCTCACCTATCCCACTCAAGGGAAGGCTCTGCAGGCAGCACCCTAACAGGAGTGGTTTGGGAAGTTCTCCAGGTGATTTTAATGTACCAATGAGGTTAAGAATCACTGCATCAGGGGACACCCCACTGTGCCCCACTCACAGGATGCAGGGTATCAGTGGGGCCCAAAGTGGAATGGGTGTCTGCCAACAACTGTTTCCGTAAACCGGTAAGTTCTGTTAGGATTTGACAGTCAGGACAGACTTCTCTTCTGTGCAGACGTTTTCTGTCTGCCACGTGGGGATTGGAGTCAAGTTAACTCCAAATAGTCTTATCACTAGAGTTGTATAATATCGCTCACTTCCAAAGGGGGGGCTCCCTCTCCAGCTTAGATATGAGGACATCACAGGGACACCCCACTTTTGGTCATTACAAAATTCTTTGTATTCACTGAGTTGTGACTGAGTTATTCAATGCTTCATTTTTTCTAGTGTGAAGATAAAAAGAGGCATAAACAGCAATGTAAATATATACACATATATATACATAAGTGTGTATAAGGTATATTATACATACATATATGAGTATATATACATTTATGTATAAACATATACTGTACAAACATATGTATGTATGTTTTATACAGACATACCTAGAAATAATTCCAGAATGCTGTTGATTAGGTTAAAATTTTGGAATGGGATCCTGGGACAGCTGACACTCATTTCTGGAAGTGAGGAGCATTCGCAGTGGCGATGCTGGGATTTTTAAGCCAAGGAAAGACACAATAAGATAGGTTGGACTCAAAGGAAATCATTGCAGCTGAGCAACAATCAGTAAGAATTTTTTTTTTAAATCTAAGACATTTTATAACAGTAAAATTTGATGAATTGGGCATAGAGTTTCATGTTAGGTGCAGAAACTAAATCTGAGCGCGTGTGAGCACGAGAGTGGGGATGGGCAGGCACAAACCACTCCGGCCCCAGAGCACCGAGGGGGTGCGGCAGGAGGGGCTCCTCACCTACTAGCCAATAGACCACTCCGTTCCTTGAGGTCAAGGCCTCCTTGTTTCTCATGGTCTCAGTGTCTCTCAAGCAGCCAGCTTCAGACCAGATGCACATTCACCATTAGTTGGAAAAGTAAATGAGTGAACTCAACACTTTCAAATGTTCATAACAAAATTTACAAATTAAGTTTTAGGTTGAGGAGTAGATTTCAAAATACTTTTGGTGTTACCTGCCTCCCTACACACACACACCCCTTCCCACAGTTCCACCAACCGATTAAATAGATGGATTTCCTCTCTGATTTTTCAGAAAGAGCTATTATTACAAAGTCACTGAAACACCTTGAGCTATAAGAGCAAAAAAATAATTTGATAAGAGAATAACCATGAAGTATGTTATTCTGAGTTCTACCAGGAAGGTGTATGAAGGTATTTTTCTCTCCAGGTATGAGCCTCTCCAAAAAGTGTATGGTTGTCCAATCATCTACTTCCTACCAATAATGTGGGTATTGCAGGGAAATGGGGAAACTATATACTCATGAGTTTATAGAGGAAAGATATTTTAAATGTCTTTCAACCAATAATATTGTAAAAATACCCAGGAGACTTATGGTGTGGAGCCAGGAGTCTACGAGGTGAGGTTATGTCTGCCCTAGTCCCCTTAGAAGCACTTTAAAATGTTGCAAATAGAGAATAAACCCAATAATCCAGAAAAGTGGAAAGGGGGAGGGTCTTTACCCTCCGTGACTCAGGCTAACTCTGTCTCTTGAAAGAAGAATAAAATATGCATCCAAGTAAGAAACATTTTAGCATTTTAAGGCAAGGAAGATTTTGAGTGCAAGAGAGATCTTAAGTTGTTCTGAATCCTAACATTTCATAGTGCCATAGGAACACCAAAGAGTTTGCATCCTAGATTAACTAAAGCAATTATTCTTTTTTACATTCTCATAAAGCTCTCTCTCTAGCAACTCAAGCAATCTGTTAGAGGAGGCGCAAGCCTGATGGCAGCACGTCAGCCTCCTCTGTCTGAATTGGGGTGGAAAACCCACAACCAGAATTGAAGAGACTTTATTTCTTTTATACAGAAATGGGTTTTTAATGCCCTGCCTATATTTATAGACTTGCTTAGGCCACCCACAAGTTGCAAATAAGACATGCTCATAAGTTTATAAATGGGTTGTTTGAAACTCAGAAAACATACAAGGTCCTGTAGCCTCTGGCTGTAAGCTGCTTCACCGGCCTAACGGACTCTGCCTCGTGTGTTTCCGGCTTCTGCGTGTCGCCGACTCTGCCGGTCCTCGTGCCGGCTTTGTCTCCGGTGCCTCCGAGCAGTTGCCCATGCTGTTACCGCTGCCTGGCATTCCTTCCCTCCGCTTCTCCACTGAGCAAACGCTTACTTGGTCTTCTTTCAAAACCTGGCGTCCCCTTTACTGTGAAGCCTTCCTCGATTCCACAGATAATTTTCTATTTCTTTGCTCCTTCTCATGTGCTGCCTCATGTGTGAGCTACTAGAGCTCAAACATACAGTTAAGGGTTATTACTTATTTTTCTACATGTCTATCTCCATCACTAAGCTGTGAAACCCTTCAGGACAGGCATTATGTTTCACTTATTTCTGTCCATTCGGGGCCTAGTTTAGCACCTCTTTGGTTGCTGACCTAGGAGTAATTAAGCAGAAAGTTCCAGCAACCTGTGGAAGTAAATCAGGAAAGAAGAATATACGAAACCCAGGACACAGTGCATCCAACCCACCAGAGCAGTAACGGCAAGTCCAAGGACAACAGTTGAGCAGCAGATCTGGACACCCACAAGCAGAGGACAAGACCACAGAACGGACAGTCTGAGGGCTTTGTGAGGACGCAAACACAGAGAATGCCCGACACAATGGAGACTCTGGGGCTGCGCTGGGGTGGGGGTGGGGCGGAGGCTATAATAATGCAGGTAGTAAATAGCAAAAAAAGGCTAGTCATATCTCAAGGGAAAACCAAAAACTTTATAAGAAATGTTCTTTGCAAGAAAATTGCTCATTTCTTGGAGCTGGGATAAACAATATTTACAGTCATTAAAAATAGAAATTTTGGTTATTAAGGTAACTACAAACAGTGATGTATCTGCACCAGAACAGAGGCAGAGAGATGTAACTAAGTCAGGGCCAACGGGATCTGAGGCTGAGTTGGTAGGATTTGTGGAAAAGCTCCTTAAATGTAGAAAAAACATGCAGGGCATTCCCCTTTGCCTTTTCTCTCGTCTTCTTTCTTGCCAGATGTAGAGTTCAGAGTTTCTGTGGTAGCTCTATAATCATTTGGGAATCATGTTCCTTCTATCTTTCTGCTCCCATGTCTGGATTCCCTTCTGTGAGAGATAAACAAATCTTTATCTTATTTAAGTAGACTTTGCTGGATCTCTGTACTGGCAGCTGAACACAATTCCTATCTGATACGAGAGATACAGCATTTTCTGCAGTGACAGGGAACTAACCATACGAAGAAGCAGAGCCCCCTCCAGCTGCGTTAAACAACTCAGGACACGTACAGGTGGAGGGGGGCTGTGGGAGGGTATGCTCACTATTGACTGCATGTGCACCCCCATGTTCGGGGTGATGAGTGAGCATGTGGAGTGAGCCAGACTGAGTCAAGGGGTACATCCTCACAGCAGCAGCTTTGCCTAATTCCTAATAAGATGCACATGTCTGGCCATTGATTTAAAATGCAGTTTGAGTTATGTAACCACTGTTTGGATGAACCTATGCCGGATGCTGCTGATTATGCTGGATGCTGGAAGAATGTCCAGAGCTGACATTCTTCCTATCTCCTCACTCCCTTCTTCTCCCCACTTACAGGTCTGTGCTACCATGGTCAGCCTTCTGTGTCCCTGCTATACCCAGCAGGAATACCACGAACAGTTGCTCAAATCATGCACTCAACCCAACATTAACTTAATTTTTTTCCTTTTACTTGAGAGAAGAGTACCTTTTTCTAAAACACAGAATGTCCCTGATCAAACTAGTGGCCCCCACTTTCCATAGCCTTAAAATGAAATCTGAGGTTCTTTCGTGACCGACCGTGGCCTCCACAGCCCGTCTCTGCCTGCTTCACTGATCCCAGGGTGACTTTACCTGTACGACTCCCACCACAGTGCATGTCGCTCCCTTCCCCATTCCCACCTCAGGACTCTCACAAGTGTTCCTCCCTCTGCCTGATGTGTCATCCCACATTGATCAGTCACTGAAGGCGACTGCTTTTTACAGGGATGCGGTCTTGAGGGAGGCAGCTACCTGAGCTGCTCCGCACAGGGACTGACAGCTGGGAGGCATCTGCCAACGGCACCTCCAATGGCTTCTGAAGGGGGGGACCCGGGTGGCACCTCACATCACCCACATCAATCTTGTTCAACACTACGTCTTGAGTGCCTACAATAGTACATGATCCACAGGAGGTACTCAATGAGTTTTTGACACATAGATGAGTAAGTTACATACAGGACTTGGTGGCCCCGCTCATGCAGGAAGTGCTGTTTGCCCTTGCGGGATGCTGCAGGTGGCAGAAAGCACTCCCTGGAGCTTTGCTGTGCCACTGACTTTGGGCCTGCTCTTGCACAATGCAAAGCAAAGGTGTTTCTCTTCAGGGAATTCCCCTTGGCAAGTCTACTTAACTATGTCAGCCCTCAATCTGATACCTTTGTCTCACAAAGAACATTCTATTGTAACAAGACTCTTATTCAGCATAGAAGATGACTCATCACAGAACACAGTCCAAAACTTTTCTTTCTTCCTTCCTTTTTTCCTTCCTTCCTCTCTTTCTTTCTTTTTCTTTCTTTCTTTCTTTCTTTCTTTCTTTCTTCCTCTTTCATTCTTTTTCTTTCTTTATTTTTCTTTCTTTACACAGAAATCTTCTTTTTTTAAAGATTTTATTTATTTATTTTTAGAGAGGGGAAGGGAGATAGAAAGAGAGGGAGAGAAACATCAATTGGTTGCCTCTCACATGCCTCCAGCGGGGGACCTGGCCCACAACCCAGGCATGTGCCCTGACCGGGAATTAAACTTGCGACCTTTTGGTCTAAAGGACAATGCCCAACCCACTGAGCCACACTTGTCAGGGCACTTCTTTACTTATTACAGCTTTTTAACACAGATTTTAAAATAAATTCAGATGAAGATTAAACTTAAAAATATAGACATTGTTAAGCTTGAAAATTTGAAGTGTGTTTTATTAGGAAATTAAACTGAAGGAGATGGTCATACACTTTGAAGTTATACATGACCACGTGGCTTGTTCTAGCCGATGAAATGTGAAAGGAGAAGATGTGTGTCACTTCCAGGCAGAAGCTTTGAGAATCAGTGTGAGGTTCTCCAAGCTCCTTTTGTCCTGTCTTGTCAATGGTGGTAGACACATCAAGACAGAGAGCTCGTCAGCCAGGGTCCCCAGTGACTATGATGCTGACGTGCAGTGGACAAGAAGTGTCAGCAAGAGGCCAACCTTTGTTGTGTGAACCATGGAGATGGGGGAAGTGTTTGTTACTGAAGCATAACCTCAGCCATCTGGACCAGTCAGTACTCTTTCTTGGGTTTCTTTTTTTTACTCTAGTGACCTTAGTAAATCCAGATTGACACTTGGACTTGGCATTCAACGTGTCCCACACATATTTTGTCACCACCTTTCCCAGACACCCTGATCATCTCTCCCCGACCAGCCCAGAGATTATCTCTGCTTCCCTAAGAGATCCTATGTGTCCGCAGCCTGTCAGCCTTCTCCAAGAATGCAAACCCCAGCTGCTCCAGCCCTGGCCTCGCGCGTCCACCTCTTTGTGGCTGGCTCTCACAGCAACTCTGCTTCTGTGTCAGGGTGAGAGCCAGTGCCCTCATCTGCTCTCTCACAGCCCACCCCCTTTCTCCCCTTAACCACAGAGGTCATGTATTTCCCTCAAGACAGAGAGAAAGAAGTCAATCTGCCTTTCTTTAAAATTCATGTCTGTGATTAGATAATTCCTTTTTTCTAGTTTGCTGTCCCCTCTCCTAACTTCAGGACATGGTTCTAACTTCCTTTAAAATATGACTTTAAACTCACCTTGTTCAGGAGACATTTTGGTACTGATGGCACCTGAACTGATTCTCTCCTCTGTTTGTTGCCCCTGCAACTTAGTTGTTCAAGGTACTGTATTAATGTTCCCTTGTAATGAGCTCTTTTGTAATGTGTTCTTTCAATTTTTATGCTGCTTTTTCAGACTAGATTTTACTTGTAGGATTAGCAAAAGCTGAAATACAAGGGGATAAATTAATCTTTCACTGAGAAATATTGAAATAGCTCACTTTAGAAACAATAAAGAAGTTGTTTCATTGGAGCCTTTTTGAAGGCCAAATCTGCCATTTCTTCAGGAAGTATGCCAAACTCTCGGATTTGTACCTCTTAGGCATCCAACAAACAGATTTAACTAGCTTAGGAGGCATTTTCCGAGGCAAAATTTTCAATTATCTTCAGTGAGTTACTTTCGCAGAAAATGTTTTGACACATGTTCCATTTTGCAAAATGGTTGATACTTCATGATGTTACTCATCCCTTTGTTTGTTCATTAGGTTATTAAAAAGCACTCAATAAATGCTGGGAACAGGGCATTCTGTGGTTCAGTCAAGGCACACGAAAGAAAATAGAAGGCACAGTGCCTGCTTCTGTACAGCTTGACATGTATTTATTCGAACAAGACGAAGGGGGAAAGGCAGGCAACTCCGAGGTCAGCCACCTTGAGTGTGGCTGGCAGATAAGTCAAACCTGAACATTGAACATTATCAAGTGCTATGTGTGGCTTCCAATTCCTTATGCCAATCCAGTGTGCTGCAAGCATATTTTAAAAAAAAATTTTATCCTCATCCAAGGACATTTTTTTACTGCTATTAGAGAGAGAGGGAGAGAGGAAAGGAGAGAGAGAAACATTGATGTGAGAGAGAAACATCAAACAGTTGCCTCTTATAGACACCCAGACTGGGGATAGCACCTGCCCGGACCGGGGACTGAGCCTGCAGTCTAGGCACGTGCCCTGACTGGGAATCAAACTGGAACCTTTCGGTTATACTATGACACTCCAACCATCTGAGCCACACCAGCCAGGGTATCACAAGAATTTTTAAAATACACAATACCTCTCTATTTAGTCAGGGGCACTGACCTCTTTTTCCTTAGGTTATCAAATACAAAAGTGAAAACAGCCAACACAATAATAGCCATCTGATGTGAATGAATCATACTTATTTTTCGTCAGATCAGCAACAAATACATTTTTTTGGTGTGCCACAGAGTTTTGGTAATTAGTTTATGTGTGTTGTGAGATGAAAAAGATCGAAAATAGCTACCTTTACGCTATCAGATCCAGAGCAGGGACTGAGGTGCAAAGCCAGGGCCAGGTACCACGTTACTAAAGTAAAGAGTAGAAGAATTAAACTTAAAGTTGGTATTTCCTCTTTTTCACTTCTTTTGCTGCATTGGTTGTTACTACTACTATTAATAGCTTTCATTCATTGACTGTCATAGACACGGATTGGGATGACTGCCTGGCTTACTATGATTTCCTCCTTGCCCCATTCTGAAAGGCGATCCTTGACCCAAAGTAGGGCATTCATGGTACGTCAGGTCCCTGAGCAAGATGAGGAGCAGAGATGAGGACACGGTCTGAGTGGGACTCATCAAAGACTTTCTTAGGATTTTTTTTTAACTCCTAGCCAAGAGAGAGGAGCCCCATTTTTCTCTCTAGCTGTGAAACTGTCGGCGTGTGAGACTGGAGCTGCTGGTGGCCACGCTGCAGGTTTGCGGAGACAGCTGGAGCTGGAGAGCATGAGCTCCAAGGAAATCAGGGGCCCCCCAGCCCTCACCCGCCCCCGCCCCTCCCCGCCCTGCCCTCGTCTGGGTCACACAGACCAGCAACGCGACCCTCCTTTCTGTTTATAAATAAGTTCAAAATGGTCTTCTACCATTTTCAACCTAACAAGTCTTAATTAATTTGGAGGCCAACAAACACTCAACACTGTGCAGAGTCTCATGTAATCTTCACAAAACACCTAGGAGGTAGTGATTATTAATTCCATTTTATAGATAAAAGAACAAAAACATCAAGAGATTACACCACATATCTTTATTATAATAGTATCCCTCCCTGCTTTTCATGAAAAAAACTTGTTTTTTAATTTTCAAATTACATTTCTTTGCCTAAAGGTGCCTAAACATCTCAGGCCTATAGTCATTTCTAAAACAAATTTCCCCTATTTCCTTATGAGACTGTTATTTAACTTTTGTCTCATTTTCTTATTCAAATAATATATATTTTATTAAGTTTTTAATATATATTTATTAAATTTATTGAGGTAACATTATATAACTTCAGGTGTATGCTTTATAACATGACATCTGTATACTCTATTGTGTGCTCACCGCCTGAAGTCTAATCTCCTTCTGTCACCATACACTTGACCTCCTTCACCCTCTTTACCCCCTGCCCCTCTAGTTACCACCATTCTGTTGTCTGTATCTATGAGTTTGGTTTCTTGTTTGTTGCTTTTTGTTTTATATTCCACTAAGTGAAATCATGTGATTTTTGTCCTTTCCTGTCTAACTCATCTCACTTAGCATAATACTCTCAAGATCCATCCAGGTTGTTACAAATGGCAATCTTTCATTTTTTATGGCTAAGTAGTATTCCACTGTGTGTATATGTACCACATCTTTATTCTATCATCTGTTGAAGGACACTTGGGTTGTTTCCATGTCTTGGCCATTATAAATCATGCTTCAATGAACACAGGGGCATATATATGTCTTTATAAATAGATGTTTTCAAGTTTTTTGGGTAGATACCCAGAAAAGAGGTTGTTAGGTCATATGGTAGTTCTATTCTTAAATTTTTGGGGCACCTCCATATTGTTGCCCCTAGTGGCTATATCAATTTACATCTCATCAACAGTATACAAGGGCTCCCTTTTCTATACAGCACTTATTTCTCATCTTATTGATAAGAACCCTCCTAACAGGTATGAAGTGGTATCTCATTGTGGTTTTGATTTGCATTTCCCTTATAGCTAGTGATGTTGAGCATCTTTTCATATATCTGTTAGCCATTTGTATATCTTCCTTACAAAAATGTCTGTTCAGATCCTCTGCCCGGTTTTTAATTGAGTTTATTTTTGTTGTTGTTGTTGAGTTATACGAGTTCTTTATCTATTTTGGATATTAGCTACCTTACCCGAAGTATCATTTACAAATGTCTCCCCCGTTCAGTTGGTTGCCCCAAAATAATATATATTGGGAAAGGATGATAAACCAAGTGCTCTGCCAGATTCTGTGAACACCATGGTGAGCTGGGTGGACACACTCACCACTGTGTTCGGAGCTTAATGTCCAGCAGGAAGAGAGACAGTCAGGCCGTCACAGTTCTGGCCACCATGACTGTGGTGAAAGAAGTGTGCCATGCCATGAAGCCCACAGTAGGGGCACTTTGTTCTAGAAGGGTCAGGAAGGGATTTCCAGAAAAGGAAATATCCAAACCACCACCTGAAAGACATCTTTGCTTTTTGTCCTTTACTACTTGTCTCTTAGTCTTTCTCCCGGTCTCTATCTCACACAACTTGCGTTTTCCCTTATACTTATTTTTCCATTCATAGGTTTTAGATCTGAGCCAAACAAGTGTTTATGGAACATCTTCTATAGCTTAGAAACTGCCCTAGAGAGAAATTGACAGATGAATGAGGGAGACAGACTCTAAAGAGAGAATTAAGCAGAATATGGAACATTCTGGTGAAAGATGCTTAGGACGCCAGGAGAGCACATCCTCTGCACAATGCTCCACCTGCACAGCCATTTACCTGTAGCTTCCTCTCCTCCTTCCCCTGCTTCCCGGGTCGGTGCTCTGCTGCATTTCCCAGTTGACTCTGCCCCTTGTTAATTCTGTTCATTTTCACATCTACAGAGCTCACCACTCTCCTCATTTCCTATTCCTTCCATTATTTCCACTGAAGTGAGGAATATGAAAATAAACAAAATAGTTGATTTTATCATTTTTTTAAGCAAGCATCAAAAACACATTTAGGCTGCCCGGCTGGTGTAGCTCAGTGGATTGAGGGCGGGCTGGGAACCAGAAGGTCCTGGTTCGATTCCCAGTCAGGGCACATGCCTGGGTTGTGGGCCAGGTCCCCAGTGAGGGCCATGTGAGAGGCAACCATACATTGCTGTTTCTCCCTCCCTTCTCTCTCTGAAAATAAATAAATTAAAAAATATATATATATAAAAAAACACATTTAGGCTAACAGCCAGTTACAATAGACATGAACTATGCCACTCTGGGATATGATTGGGTTGAACTGGAAAACACAATGTTTCTTTGTCTAACTCCTCCATTAGCTTCATGGCTTAGTTTGCTCCAGGATGCTCCCCTCATTTATCTCATTCATGCTGTTGCTTTTATTTTTGAGTTTCATTATTTTGATCTCCCCTGAATAGAATGAGGTGGAAAGAATGAAGGAAGGAAAGAAATACTGAATAGGGTATTGGGGGTGTTCAAGAAAGGCTTAAGAGGATGTACAATTAACTTTATCTTACTTATTCTACTGTTCATTTCTTTTTCTCAGTCATTGGTTTCCGTTCATTTGGTTCCTCTCAGGTCTCCATTGTTTAATTGTTTAATTAGGTTGCTCCTTCTCCCCACAGGCTCCTGCTTGCATGGAGTTGCTCTGTCTCCTTGTTTCTGAGACAAGAGTCACTGAGTCTCCAAACCCTCAGCCTACTGGCGGGGCCGGAAGACCGGCTCGTTTCAGTGCAGTCCATGCAGTCTGCACAACCTCGGCTTCTGCATTAAACTCTCCCTGGTATTTAAAGCACGTGATAGCTGAGATAAGATTCTGAAAATATTAACAAAAGCCAGGCCTCAACACATTATCCAATGGAAACAGTATCCAGAGCTTCGGCACCCACCAGGGTTCACAAGCCACAGCTGAGATGTTTTTGTTGCATAATGAAAATGTGTGGCCTCCTCACTGTGGAATCAAAGCATGTGCTTTAGCTAATTCACACTCTGCTTGTCTTAAACCCCAGGGCGCCCTAGTCCCACTGCAGTACATAAGGAACTCACTTTAATTTTTTTTTGTATTTTATTTTATGAAAATAAAACTGTTAGCTCTAAACTCAAAGTATGACACCAAAAAAGTTTTGTTTTGTTAATTTCACCTCCTTCAGTGTAAGGTCCTTGTCTTTACTATGTTTCTCTTCGTGCCTCCAGCTGTAGGGTGTGAAAGTGTACTAAATCCAATTCACCGCTTCTAAGCCAGGCCACTTGCTTTATATCCTCTTGGAATTAAATTATTCCCATAGCCAGGTATCTAATCTGGGAACGTGGAAGAAAGGACAAAGAGAAGGAGATGCTGGAGTCGGGGGACAAGGAAGAGGCAGAAGAAAAGGAGGGAAAGGAGAAAGGTGGGGAGGAGAAGGAAGGGACAAGGAGAAGAAGGAGAGCCGAGCTGGAGAAGAGGGAGAAAGGAATTCCCTCAGGACTACAGGATTCATTTGGTTTGGAAACTATTCTGAAAGATTTTACCTCCAGGTCAGATGAAACAACTGCTATTTTGAGCAAAGGAAATCCTGGTAGTTTATTTGATTTGACACATTGATAGAATCATAGAATCTGAGTTGGGAGGCATAGGAAGGTCGTTGAGCCCAACCTGCCATGCCATCCCAGAATTTTCCTACTTCAGTACCCATCGAGAGCTGACATTTTCATTGTGTTCACTTCTCTCAGTTTTGGGAACTCAATTTTTAGTCCCTTCCAGGATTTATTCTTTCTGGGTATTCACGATAACTTCATTCTTTGATATTTGGTGTTACCAATCTTTTCTGATTTCTACATTTCCTGAAATTTTTTTCAAGTGATCCTCTCACCCCCCAAAGTTGTTACCCTCTTCCTTAAGGTGACTTGCTCAGAGCCCAGCCACCCATGTTTTTCAAAGTCCTGGAAAGCACAGTCATTCTTGCTTGTGATCTTGGAAAGGACTACCCGCGAAAGGTCCACCCTGGTACACACTCTATGTGCAGAAGACAATGCCAAGGTGAATCATTCCTAAACAAGTTCCCTCAGCCCTGGTGCTAGAGAGATGCCTGAAAGACTTTGCCTCAAGCTTACCTAGCTAAACAACCACTTACCCTCCTGCACGTCTCCTCCAGTACTTCATTGGGAAGCCAAGCTTCTGCTGGCTAACATCTTCAAGAGATTAATCAGTGTCATTTCATCTTAAGGAAAGTGCCCAGGGTGCCCCAATGATCATGTAGGACATCAGGAAATCAGGAGCAGGAATGAATCTGCTGGCCTTTCTGTGGTTATGCAGGTAATGGTACAAGCTTTGAGAGGTCTTCCTTGACAGGCAGTATTGTAAAGTAGTTAGTCAGGTTCTGAGCTCAGATTGCTGGGTTCAAATCCAAGTTCTGTGGTCAACTAGCAAGGTGACCCAGGCAAGATACTCAGAGTCCCTGAGCTCCCATTACTTTATAGGTAAAGTTCTCCAAACAGTGTCTGGCACATAGCAGGTGATTAATAAACGCATACTATTTTTTTCATTGCCACCTTCAACAACTTTGGGTCAGATTACGAGCTTGGTTAAATAAATAATTAATTAAACTACACACTCAGTTCTACCAAATACCAGTTATTACAATAATAACTTGTTTACATTTGTAGAGTACCAGTTATATGTTCATGTGCTGAGCCCTGTGATAAGGGTCCAATGAGCATCAATGTCACTTACTGTTTTCAATGATGCTATGAAGGTAGGGACTAGGATTAGCTCCCTTCTACTGGAGATACAGAGACAGTAATAAACTACTCAATGTTACTCACAGTGTGAACAGAGCCCATTCACTTATACCCAGTTCTCTGACTCTGTAGCCCACGGTCCAGCCACTACGAGACCTGCTTTCCTATGCACCAGCCTGTATGCAAAACCAAGTGCGGGGGAGGTTAAGAATAGTATAGGAATGTAGAAGTCAAAGAACTTATATGTATGACCCACGGACATGAACTAAAGAGGGGATGCAGGTAGGAGGGGGCGTGCAGGGCAGAGGGGAAGAGGGGGAAAACGGAACAACTGTAATAGCATAATCAACAAAATATATTTTTAAAAACTCAAGTGCCATACATCAGGTGGGATAAAATTTAACAAGGACCAAATTGTGTGTGGATTTGTGTGTGCCTGTGTGTTATTTGTTTGCTTAAATCAGATTATTAATTAGAAAAAAAAAAGTAAGCATTTCTTTCTCAGATACTAGACCTATAACACAGGCCTATCAGACAGAGACATCCAGAGAACCCTTCACAAAACTCTCCTGTGACAGCAAAATCACCCCGGACTGAAAGCAGGTGCTGACCCGGAGTCTCTGCACAATTGTTGTCCTCGCTGGTTCCCAGCCTCGGCTCTCATATGCAAGATTTATGTGTTCTGATGGTTAGAGTAGCTGCCGAATCTGTTCTCAAACAATAAATTCTACCTCTGCTCTTCGCTTTTCTCCTGAGTTGTTCAGAGCACCATTGGTGTCAAATCACGGCGGGCTGGGAGTTTGTATGAGGAGAGACAATGCTATTTTAAAAGTGAAGTGAACACATGGACAGACCATGCCATGAATGATGAGCTTGCTATTGCTGTCACCAGTTACTACAAACTTAGAGGCTTAAAACAGATCAAATCTATTATCTTATCGTTTCAGACATCAAAAGTCCAAAATGGGCATCATTGGGCCGAAACCAAGGTGTCAGCAGGGCTGCACTCCTTCTGAGGGAAGAGTCTCAAGGGGAGGATCCATTTCCTCGTTTTTCCAGCTCAGGAGCCTGCCCACATCCCTTGGCTCCTGGCTCCTGCCTGCCAGCGATTTCGTCTCTCCCACCTCTGCTTCCATTGTCTCATCTCCTCTGCCTTTTCTGCCTGTCTCTCCCTTGTGAGGACCCTTGTGATTACATCAGACCCACCAGCCTAATCTCTCCATCTCAGGAACTTTAACTTTATCACGCCTACAAAGCCCCCTTTGTCATGTAACATATTCACAGGTTCCAAGGGTTACAGCGGCCCCTCTCTGGGGGACGTCGTTCTGCCACCACCATTCGTCTTCTATGTGTTCAGGTTCCTGGGACTATCATTACGGTCCCTGTGTTGGTGCCTGTGGTGTGGGACTTGCCCTCACGGTGGCAAGGTGCTTGCAGGACTCTTCCTCCCTGTGAAGCCCCATATAAGGATGTGGGTCACATATGGAAAAGTCTCCCTGAAAGGCTTCCTGTTGGGGTGGGAGAGACTCGCATGGAGCCCTGATCAGAGCGGTTGCACCAAGGAGGAGTAAAGTATTTCTGCCCCTGTTGCACCTCTGCTGCCTCTGCTTCAGTGGGCCCAGAGGAAGGAAAGGATCAAGGCAGGGGTTTGCCGCCATTTCTACGCAGCGACTCCATAACCAATCTCACGGGTGACTCAGAAGACCAAACACCCTGACTCTAAGCAAAGAGCACTTTGAGCAACCCATGCGCCTGCCTGACTGTCCACTGTGTTAGTCTGGAAACTCTACCCTGTGCCCGGACCCCCTTGACACCACGGGCCCCACCTGGCAATTGGTCTTGAGAAAGGTAGAGCACCTGCCCTTTCTGGAAACATCTGAATGGCTTCTCTTTTTTTCAGCCAGCCCTGGACTGGCAAACTGACTTTGAGGATGTTTTTGTTCATTTTCTTTTTTGAAAGGGTGAGACCTCTGGAGGTTATGAGAGCTATGGTTGTCAGACCACTGGCCTAGAGAGAACCCTTTGTGGGAATGAAGTGTCGTCCACTTACACTCTGTCAATGGACTCAGAACTTGAGAACTGGCCATTGGCTACAGGCTAAATCCCACTGCAGCAAATTGAGTCACAGCAAGAGTCTCAGTGGACCCCAAATGCCTCTAAGAACTTGGATGTCCACTGTGACTTTCTGCACATGATTTCTTGGACGTGTCTGCTTTATCTGTAAGCTGAGCGTCTCTGTGGTCTGAGGCTAGCACCAAGCCCTACATAAATAAATAAATAAATTCACTCTCCTGCCTGGAAAGCACTTGGCTGCATCTGGGATTCTATTACTATCTCCTCTGGGCTTCTGCAGGCTCTGTTTGGTGTTGGCCACACAGCCCTGCCCTGTGCCCGGCTCTGTTCTTGCTGGGAGGTTGAGTCTGTTGGAGGCAGGCAGCTGGACCACACAAAGGCTGTTAATAAACTGTTTACTCCACGCTGGTGTTCAGGCTGCTACACCCACTGTGGTCCCACTTCACCTTAATGACCGGATCTGTGCCGCTAATACCCCCTAATCAGGTACCTCAGAACTGGCTGGGGTTTCTTTTGTCTGGCAAGCTCTTTGCTTTTCATCCTTTACCCTTGCATCCTACTTCCTCATCCTTCCTGAATTCTCTGTCCATCCGCTCTGAAAGAGCAAAAAAATTCAAATGTTGGACCCACCAAGTAGCTTTAAGTAATTGCTTTTATTTACACATCAAAGGCACTTGGGAAAACGAGCCTGTGTCCTAAGAGGCCCACTGAGTTTTCGATGTTACTCCAATGGAAAAGGCCAGGTCTCATTTTTCAGGTACGCCAGTGCTAGGGTCTGTGTACCGATGGCAAAGGGAAGCTGACCACCATTTTCCTTTTGAGAAGGTTTTGGTTACATTTAGCTTTGCCATTCCCTCACTCTAGGAAACATCTTTGGAAAGAGTATGAAGCCAAGCCCCTGGCCAGGGAGGAAGAAAGAAAGACCTCTGTGGCTTGCCCCCTTGGGAGAAGAAAGCAGAAATCTAGAGCCAGAGCCCCCACCCCTCCCCGCCTCCCTCGGTGCCTCCCTCAGCCCTTCCAAGGATGCTGACAGCCATAAAAAATCGGGCCTGTTAGCGACAGGAAAGATCACAGGCCTTGATTCCTGTTGAGCTCTTCCAACAACAGCTGCCATCTGTCTCACCGTCACAGACGAATGCAGGCCCTGATTTACGGGGCGGCCCGGGTCAGGGAGTGGGCCGCGCACATTGCCCTTTCCCCCACAAACACCCCCTCAGGCTGGGGCCTGGGAGAGGGCCATTGCAGGTCATCGATAAATCCTGGGGATAAAACAATGCAGAGGCTACTAAAGGGAGCCGCGAGGGACCCGATGTGAGTTATTCCAATTACAGGCATGGTTATCTTCTTCTGTGCAGTTCAAAGTGTATGCACCCTAATGCATTTCAACAGCTAATAAAAGTACTGGAGGGTTCTATTTTTTCTTTCTCTTTTTCTTTCTTTCTTTCTCTTTTTTTTTTTTTTTTGAAACCCACAGTGCTTATAAATTACAGGGTAGAGGGGTGTGAAAGATACATAGTGGCTTTGAAGCAGCGCTGACAGCCTCAAACTAATTGATCATAAAAGGAAGTCAACTGCACTAGATGATGAACCATTTATCTAACCAAAAATAGATGGTCCCCTATGGGGATAGGAAGAAAAAAAACTAAAATTGAGGGTGGGCAACAGGGAACAAATGTAACATGTTTAGTGCTTCAGTTTCAGGCTCTAAAACCAGAGGCCCTGCAGATGCAAGTGCGGCTCTGCTCCGGGAGACCAGGACAGCAGGGCCATTGCCATAAACTCGAGGAAGTCCAGACCACCGTGTCGGCCTGCGGGCAAGGTCGTTCTCAAAGCGGATCAAAAGCTTCATCTTCTACTTCTTTTTCCCAGACCAAAGTTTCACCAGAACCCTCAATTGCTGCCCATTAAGTCCCTTTAGGTTTTACTGTGCTAAAATGGAATTGGCAGATTATAATTAAATTGCATTGATATGGACTAAAGTGGGGGGGTGTGAACCCAGATGAAGACTTAGGGAAATGATTGTGCTGTACAATACATGTTAATAGATGTGGCCATGTGGTCTGACGAGTTCCAGACCTAGCAGTACATGTTCACAGACAACCAAGTACTGCTGGAGACGCTCTGGACAAACCTGCTTCCGTCAGCAGGAGAAGTCCTTCCACACTTCACATGCTGCTTTCACCCAAGAAATTGGTAAAGCGCTCGAAAACCATTGCTCTTTTAAATACATTTAACACTCCCAAGCCATCTTGTATGTTTACTTAAAGATAATCACTTTTTTAAAAAGAAATATAACAAAAAAGAGGTGGTCTGGTGTTGAAATTTTTCCACAATTACATGTTATTTAAATCTTACTAGATGTGAGTTTACATGAGGGCAGATTGGAAAAGAACTCGGAGAGGCTCCTACCTCAGCTTCCCCACCCCTTCCATTTCTCCTCACTCCCTCCCCAGCTCTCCCAAGCCCTCCGACATTCACATGCTGTCACCAGAGGTGATTGTCATCGCAGGTTGGATTGTGTCACTCCTCCTGTATGACTCCGTGTCCAGCTGGTTCCTCAATGACAGCTCCTTCAGTCAAGGCCACAGCCCTGGACACAGCATTCAAGCTTCTTCCCCACGCACCCTTGGCCTCTGGCCTCACTGCTGAAAGGGCCCGCTGTCCTGTGGCCACACTGCATGATTGTGGTGGCCCATGGCCTGCCATGCCTCCCTGCCGAGCCCAGTTGCATCTGACTGGAGGGCCTTTGGCCTCCCACTTGGAGCGCTCCGCCACATCCACCCTCCGAGATGCAGCTCTGCGGTCGCCAGCTTGCCCCTCTGCTGTCCCACAGGACTGCGGCCCTTCGCTCACAGCTGCGTACTCCTCCTATTCAAGTGCTGCTCTCGGCATGACCTTGCTGCGCTCATCTTTGTGTCCCCAACCACACACGGAGCAAACGGTTGCTCTTCCACATAGGACAAAAAGGCACAGTGAAAGGCAGAAGAAGGACTTGGCCGAAGGGAAAGGAAGTGACTTGGCCCATGTCACCCAGGTAACAAGCAGTGACCCTGGGACTCAGAGAAGTTTTTTTTCTGACTCCAAGCCCAGCCTTTTCACAGCAATATGCTGTCATTAACCTTCCCTAGATCCAGCAGACGGCCTGTTCCCATAAATTAAAGCATGATGTGTGGAGCATGAGCTCCTCTGGGAGGCAGGTTTTCTGAGTTTGAGTTCAGGGTCTGCCAGTTGTGAGCCAGGAAACCTGGGGGATGGTCTGAGCTCTGGCAGTAATAGGAGTGCCTACCTCAGGTGGTCCCTGCAAGAATTAAATGAGATAATATACACAAAGTTATTAAGATAATATCTGGTACAGTCAGTGGTCAGTAAATGTTAGCTGTTATTAAGTATTAATTCCTTCTAATAATGTTCATATGCAAAATAAGCTAAATGCAACAAGTATGCTACATAAATCTTACAAATAAGAATTCTGCCCCTAGGCCCTGACCAGTGTGGCTCAGCTGGTTGGGCATCATTCTGCAAGATGAAACCTTGCCAGTTTGATGCCCAATCAGGGCTCATGCCTGAGTTGCGGGTTTGATCCCCAGGCAAGGCATGTACAAAGAGCAACTTATCAATGTTTCTCTCACACATTGATGTTTCTCTCTCCTTCCTTTCCCCTCTTTCTAATAATAAATAAATGAAATCTTAAAAAAAAAAAAATAGAATTCGGTCCCCAGAATTACAATACTCATTCTTTCATGTTTCCATGTTTCTTATGATCTTCCCACATATATTTTATGCTACATAGTAAGGAATTTGCTACAGGATAATAATTTCAAATATCCTGACCAGGAGTCCTCATAAACCATCAAAACATTTGGAAAACAACACATTTTCATCACCCAAACTGCATCCCCCAGACTGCCTCTTTCGTTCAGAGGAAGCAAAAAAAAAAAAACAAAAAACAGTAGTATTTTCGTTTAGTCTCTAACTCTTTTTTTACATTTGGAAAATATGGTCGTTGCACCCTGATAGCTCACTGAGATCACAGATGGTGGCCTGTCCCTTACCCGCCTGGCAGTCAGAAAGGAGCTGGGTGCCCTCTGACCTGCAACCCCATCCTCCTGGCTGTGAGGCCAGGACAGCCTGCACACATCTTGAGGGCAGGGACTGTGTTCCCAGGCCTGGAACAGCACTCAATCCTTCAGGCACCTGGCCTAAAAAGCACGTGGCTTGTTGAATGAATGGCAGAGTGAGTGGGTGAACAAACACATCCCCTGCCCTTGGACTTGCACGCATAGTTGCTCTGTAGAAGGGAAGGTGGGGCCCCAGGAGAGCCCTGGCTCCTACTCCCACCTCAGGAGCCCCTCAAGTGGACCCTTGGGGTGTATGTTGTCCCCAGAGCAGCTTCTGCCCCCTCGAGGTTCCCTTCAGAAGGCTGCAGTTGCCCTGGGGGCTCACGCGCTGGGGACAATTGGGTATGTGCAGTATCTCGGGATTCAGATGTCAAACACTCCACCCCCCATCACAGCCAAGGAACTCTTTAGCACCGGATGTCTCTTCATTATATGTAGGAAGGATTTTTTCTCATTGCTAAACTGAAGGCTCCTTGGTTTTAATGGTGGAAAAAAGCCCTGAGCTTAGGAGTGGGGCTGTGGGAAGAGGAGGCTTGGGAGGAGGACCTTCTGCCCAGGTGGAGGGCCCAGTCCACAGGTGACATGACTCAGGCTTCCCTCCTGCACCCGTTTCCCCCACCCTGTCGTGGACAACACTGTGTTTCTCTGGGGGCCGAGGCTTCTCTCCTCACCCCCCCACTCCTCATCTTGCTTGGAATCTGATAAGAGCTGCAGAAAAGAACCGGAAGCCAGCCCTGCCCAGGTGCTCACCATATAAAAAAGGTTGTTCTGTCGGCACAGCTGTTGCCACTGCTGATTCTCCTGGCTGATGCGGGACTTCGCTTTACCATCCTGCACGTAAATACTAGTAAATAAGTGACAGACATGCCTTTCGCCTGGTGGCTACCCAGCTTCACGATAATTAACTTGCTCTTCCTCCTCCCTCTCTCACCAGCCATGAAGCAGTGATGTTCTCCGATAAATGAGTTGCCCACAAATGTCTTGCTGACAGGTGTTTCACGTCAAAGACGTGCAGTCCCACGAAGACATAAGGCAGTTGTTGAAAACTGGAAGCTCATGAGTCAATTCGCCCCATGCAATATGATTTTAAAGGTCGATCTCACATTGAAAAAGCAAAGGCTTCCTGTGAAAATTCCTATTTCAGCCTTTTCTCAAAAATAGAAAGGTCCTCCAGAGAGATTGGGTCTAATTCCCTGGGCACACCCACCCCCAAATGCCATGGTCTCACGCTCCCTCTTATGTGAAACCAAAGCTGAATGCCAGTTGCCATCTGTCATTGTGTTTGCTCTCTCATTTTTCCTATAGCAGAGACATACTTCCCTGTACCCATGTGTTGTGGATTTATGGCCTCACACTCATTGTCATTGCCTCCATCGAAAACTGAAGTCAGTTTCCCTCCTTCTTGAATCAGGGCTGGCCTGTGACTTGCTCTGTCCAACAGTATATGGTAGAAGGGATGCTCGTAATTTCTGAAACTAGGCCTTAAGACACTGTGGTCTCTGTTTTCACATACATGCAGCACTCTCTCTTGAAACTCAGCCACCATGCTGCGAGAAGCCCATGCCCCTGACAGAGGTCATCTGGAAAGAGCTGGAACATTCCACTCCACAACACCAGTAGAGCACCCAGCCAACAGCCATGTTAGTGAACAATCCTGGACAATCCCGCCTGGTCAAGCCACAAGATGACCACTGCTCTAGCTAAAACCACATGGAACAAAAGAGACGCCCAGCAGAGCCCAGCCCATCTACAAAATCGTGAGAGATAGTCAATGTCTCCAAGTTTTGGGGCGATCTGTTCTTCTGCAATAGCCAACCTAACAACACCTTATCGTTATCAACAAGGAGGAGGGAAAAAGGTAGGTCAGAAGGTTACATGTCTCGAGAAAAATGAAAGAAAATAAACCTTTTGGAACTGAAGACTCTTCCCACTGAATTTATACACAAATACTCAGCTTGCTTCCCAAATTCATACTGGTGGGCCTCTACAGCATTTCAGCTGAGGATGCTGGTCTAAGGGACGATGGCCATAGATACAGAACACTGGACTTGCAGATCAGAGCCAGTTCTGCCTCTCACTAGCTTTCTTATGGTAAGCAATCATCAATTTTCTGGTTTCAATTTTCCTATCTATGAAAATGGAATAACTGTATCTGCTCTGTTAACTTTATATGGATGTCTTATAAACTGCAAAGGACTTTGTAAATGCAAAGTATTTTGCGTTGTATGCTCCAGAATTTTTTAAAAAGCTCTATCTGCCTCCTTGGGTTCACCAGGGCCATGGAGCTCTGCACAACAGCACATGATAGAAAGGCTAATTATTGGTTTCTGACTCAGCTGGGTCTTTTGAATGAGACCCAGATCCTACCTTGTATGAACCATTTCAAGAGCTTGATTTTAATTTAGCCATTTGGAACTCAGAATGCATTTTTCCTTAGAAACAACACTGTAAATGGCTATTAAAGTGCCTGGCTCTCCCACAAAGCTCTAATTAATAGGCAATATACCTGTCGAACACGGCAGTGGCTTGAATTACCCCTAATGATCATGCAAAATGTTATTTTCTGTTGACTCTAACTAAGCATTCTAGGAACAAACTCTGGCCCTGGGCAGCAGGACAATGCAGGGACCTCCCTAAACTTTCATGGGGAGGCCACCCTTGGAGATCTGCATTGTGGCCCAGGTAGTTGCCCCTTGCTGGCAGGAGCTCCTATGCCCACTGCTCACCTGAATTATGGGAGAGCTTCAAATTTCTCTCTTCATCAGCGTCACAATAAAGGGTCTCATATAAGGATTTCGTTCCTTCCTATAGTCACAAGCTCTGGCCTTCAGAAAGCAAGCAACTGAGCCTTTAGCAGTGATTCCAGATTGTGGAATTTCATAGACCAAAAAAAACTTTTTTTAAACAAAACAAAAAAACTGGAGGACCTATATAAAGTGGCCAACTTGTGATTTTTCCAAGTAAACACATTAAGGGGAGAAAAAAACTACTAACCACTGGCACCAACAATTTAATACCAAATGTTAGAATGGAATTTTAATGTCAAAAAGAGGTGGGCATCTAACAATTAAGGACAGTGTTTTTCAATTGAATAAATTTGGCTTTATAGGGGGGGAAGCCCAATCACTTTATTTTTAACATTTTGTCAGGGACCATGAAAAGTTTGCCTCTAGCGCAGAGGCTCTTGGGCCGGCATTTGGGGACCTGGACAAATGAAATGGCTCGTGGCAGTTGCATTGGGTAATGGAAGG
Organism: Micronycteris hirsuta; assembly: GCA_004026765.1. Lineage (NCBI taxonomy): Eukaryota > Metazoa > Chordata > Mammalia > Chiroptera > Phyllostomidae > Micronycteris > Micronycteris hirsuta. The sequence goes on from PVJI01000863.1 coordinate 79,169, forward strand.
TCTGGACCAAAACACGGGCATGGAGGACAGGGGACAGCATGGCAACAGCTGGCAGGGGAGCCACTAGAAGTGAAGTTCTCATCCCCAAAGGGTTTTGGGAGAGAGGAATTAACAAATCAAGAAGCATCCTTTATCAGGGCTAATATCTCATGCTTGCATTTTATAGGGGAGTTTGAAAGATATTTGCACATCCCTTTTACCTATTTGGATCATCTCAGAAACTCTACTAGATAAATAGGAAAGATTCTCCACACATCTTACAGATGAAACAGTACCAACAACAGAATTCTAAAAGAACACCCACACAACCACACTCACACAGTTTTTCTTCCTTTGAGGAGACTTTTTACTACAGCCCCTGTTCAACACCCAGGCACCGGGTTTGGAGAGTCAGGACTCCTGGGTTACATGGATGCCCACAGAGTCCCCCGCCCCCCACCGCCATTCACCACGGATGGGAATAAGTCTACCAAGACATGATCTGCTTGGGGAGGAAAGGTGGCTGATCTCTCAAAGGAGAAGGACCAGGAACCTTTTCCTCAATGGGCTTTTATTGGGTTCAATTTGCACAGGAATACAGGTAAAGCTCATTAATCATTGTCAGGCAGTAAGGATCAAATAATAGATAACAGAAAGATCTATGAGGGCTTACACTGAGTCAGGGTCAGTTAGCTAAAGGGCCATAAAACTTTGGGAAACAAACTCATTTCATGCTTGGACCGTTATCACAAAATTGAGGGTATTCTTTAGCAAAGCAGGTTTCACAGGATTTTATGCATTCTTTCTTAGGCTTGATCACCCCAGGGAACTACCGGTTCCAGCCCAGGGCTGCACCACCCTCCAGTATTGTTTCAGGCTTAAGTCAAGCAGGGGAAGCAAATCAGCAAGATATTAGGAGACTTCTCGCACACAGAATGAGGACTCACACTATGTCAAAGCTAAGGGGCGAATGTCCATCACCCCCTTTTTCTATAGCCCCTCAAGTCCTTCCTTGGGGACCCCTTCATGACCGTGTCTGTCTTAGATCGTCCCTCCTTTGAGGAATTTTACCCATCATTGGCTAACCCATCATCCGCTTGGGCCAAGCAGGGTGAAGTAAAAGGGGCAAAGGCGGTGCCCTGCCAGGGAGATAAGCTTTGTCTCCTTAGTGGCTTATGGTCCCAAGGTCTCTCACTCAGCCTTAGCCATGCGGGGTTACAGCTTCTGAAACCAGGCAGGGCAGTTCCCAACAGACTCCATCACTCATTCATTTCATAACCTTAGGAATAATAATAGTGGCAAGACGGACCCCATTCATTTCTGTCAAAGGCCCGAGCTCCTCTGATGAAAGGAAAAGCCGAGTGGAAAGAATCCTCATGTTGTCTCCAGGCCTCAGGCTTTCTCCTCACAGGGGCAGGCCCCCAACCATCTCCTCTCTGCTGCCTAGAGGGGCCTGAGCTCCCAGACCCTGCCCCCACATCACTCCTCAAGTCCTTCCACCCTCTGTTTCCTTCCTTCCAGTTTGCCACAACTCCATCTTGCCTGTCACCACCATGTCTTTGTCACTGGCCATGAAAAGGAAGTGTGGCAGGTGGGCCTGGGTTTTACAAAGTTGCTTTAGTGACATTTCCTATGTAAACCATTTTGGAAGGGTAATTGTCAACAGTAATACATTCTAATTCCAGCATTTTTCTGACACTGAGCTAGAGAGTTCAGAACTAGTGTTTGAATTATTCCAAATTTTCAAAGAATTGAAATAAACACACCAAAAAAAAAAAGCACCAAAAAAGGATGTCAAAATGTCCTGTTGAGGGCATTGCCAGCTCCAAAACGAGTGGCTCAGTGCAGATATTCTGGGCACTCCTAAAGTGATCTAGGTTCCTCCCACTCCCCATCTCCAACCTCCATTGCCCACACTTTCTTTTTAAAACCATGTGTCTGTTACTAATAGTCCCTTCTCAACCCTCCATCCAGAGCCTCTAAGCAACTATATAAGGCAACAGACAGACTGGAAGTAGAGTACTGATACACTGAAGGCAAAATTATTTTCAGCTTAATACTAACCTATTGTGCCCTGAACAGTGCAGCTCAGTGGGTTGGGCATCAACCACAAAAAATGTCGCCAGTTTGATTCCTGGTCAGGGTGTATGCCTGGGTTGCAGGTTCCGTCCAGTTGGGTTCAGTTCAGTTGAAGAGCATATGAGAGGCAATCGATTGATGTTTCTCTCTCACATAGATGTTTCCCTCCTTCACTTTCTCCCTCCCTTCCCCGCTCTCTAAAAATAAATAAATAAAATCTTTTTTAAAAATACGCTGCCCCATTGTGCCCTTCACAATCTATGGAATTCTGTTTTGACTGGGAAATCAAGCAAGTGTTCTAAAGAACATAAGGAAGTTGTTGAAAACAACTCTTTTCCACATGACTCCATGTGTGAGCACTTGGACTTGGTGAACAGACATGGCAAACGTAGAACATGAGAGTCCTTTTTACAAGTCTGGTGCAAGAACACAGCCTCAGCAAATCAGTGCAATGAAAGGACCACAGGAGGCTGAGACCTTGAACCCAGGCTTGTCCTCAGGTCACAGGTTCCCTTTGGGGCATAAAGATTGGGAGGGAGAAGGAGAAACTTAACTGCATCTTCAACAATCTTTCTTGCAAAAGATGCCTACGTTGATATTCCTCCCCGTGGAAAACACATTCACTGCCTTTGTGTAGTTCCCGTATTAGTTCTATGTATTAACCTGTCTCTCTATTCTTCTCTCCCATCGCCCTTCCCCCTGAAGGCAAACATTCCCATTGTTGCTGTGAGGCTTCTCTCTTTGGTGGCTGTAGGAAGAGCATGCCAGGGCTCTGTGTGCCCTAGATGGTGCTGCCGCGGCCTCAGCGTGCTCACACAGGCAGTTTGTGAACACAGAGGTCCAGATTTGGGAGATCTGGACTGCAGGCAGGGTCTGCCCATCTACCAAGCACCGAGACAAAGCCCATGTGGCCTGCCCCACCTGCCCCCACTCTTATTTGGGCCATGAGCCTCTAAACATATGTTGTTTCTGCCTTTCCACTCCTTGCTGGCTTCATACTTAGCCTGCTGCTCTCACATGTCGTCTTCCACTGTAATGAACCACATCGTTGGGGTATGTGACCCTCACAACCCGTGAGCATACAGAAGCAGAATTACTGGGTGTGGGCCTTTGGTGAAAGTAGTTTAATTTAGAGCTGCTAGAGTGCCTTTGACAACCTTTGCCTCATTTTACAAGGTGTTGCTAAGACTTTTCATTTTTATCACAGGCTAAAAATTTTATGATAATAATATTCAAGACAGTCAACACGAGGGGAAGCTCCAACCAGGGACAGCCTTCGGGAAGCTTTGGGGAGAGGAAAGGAGAGGCTAACGAGGATTTTGCCTGTAGTATATGACTTAACCACATCCGCTTTGTCACCAAGAAATCTAAATAGCATCTCTGCTCCTGGCTACAGCCTTGTGGCTTTGAATTTGCTTGAGCAGCAGAGTCAGGTAACAGCTGTGAGCACTCACTGTGGCAGTGTCCCCTCAAAGCAATGCTCATGTGTTGGCTCACTTAGTCCCTCATCCCCTATGAGGTAAGTACTGGCAGCAGCCCCCTTTCAGAGATAAGAAAACAGAGGCTCCAGATGCTGGGGTGCCCATGCTCGTATTTCTGTGAAATGTTAGTTCTCTGGGGTACGGCAATATGAGAACAACCTTCCCAGAAAGGCCTGCCTCTGAGGAGAAAATAAATTGAACAGCACACAGGCGAGGAGGAAACCAAAATGCAGAGGCACAGAAGGTCATGCACCCTCAGTCCTGTGTATGTTCATCACCTGGGCCTCTCCTGCAGTCCAGCTGAGGTTGCGTAGTTAGCTTGCTGAGATGAGAAAATCCATAGAAAGCAGGGTTCAAGTGAGCACTGGTCAATTTTGAAAGTGCAAGAGCATCTATTGGGACTGCACCCACAGCTTTCTGCTGGAGGCGGGGCCATGGTCGCTTCATCCCCACAGCCCACAGCACCGGGAGGTAGCTGGTGCATGATGCCCTTGTGCTTGTTGTGGGTCCATCCACACTCGAGATTTGTTCCCACCAAGGAAGCTTCCCAGCTGGCACTCCCCGTGTGCGTGCACACAGCCACCCTTTTCCCTCTGCCCTGACTACATGGGGCCCGTATTGTGGCAACAAAGGGTGTCCCCTCACATTTCCCAACACCAGTGGGGAGAAGGGAGCCAACCCTGCTCACTTTTGAAACTCCCTTGAAGCCAAGCTACCCACCTTGCCATCTCTGCTCTGTTCACCACGCCTCGGCAGGAGCCTGGCTGAGCCTCGAACCTCGTTTTGTTTCCTTCTCCCTCCTCTCCTTCCCCTCCCCCCACCTCCTCTCCCCTTCTCCTTTTTCTTTTTCTTTCTCTCTCTCTCTCTTTTTTTTTTTACTAGAAACACCTTTGTTATATCTCCAAACAGAATAAAACAGATGTTTCATTGTCATCATTAGATGCTTCCTCTTCCTTCTTTTCCTAACAACTTGATATGTAATAAAATAGAAATTTAACTTTTAAATCACCAGGAAGACAAAAAATCCATTTAAAAATGGGCAAAGGATCTGAATAGATACTTCTTCAAAGAGGACATACAGTGGCCAATAGACATATGAAAAGATGCTCAACATCTCACAAATTAAAACCACAATGAGATACCACATCACACCTGTCAGGATGGCCATCATCAACAAATCAACAAACAAGAAGTGCTGGCGAGGCTGTGGAGAAAAGGAAACCCTAGAGCACTGCTGGTGGGAATGCAGATTTGTGCAGCCACTGTGAAAAACAGTGTGAAGTTTCCTCAAAAAATCATAAATGGAAATTCCATTTGACTAGCAATTCCATTTCTGGGAATATATCCTTCAGAATACTGAAACATGAGTTCAGAAAAATAGATGCACCCCTATGTTCGTAACAGTGCTATTTACAATAGCCAGGATCTGGAAACAGCCCAAGGGCCCATCAGTAGATGAGTGGATTAAAAAGCTGTGGTACATTCACACAGTGGAATACTACATGACAGTAAAAAAGAATAAACCCTTACCTTTTCAGCAGCGTGGGTAGACCTGGGGATTATTATGCTTAGTGAAATAAACCAGTCAGTGAAAGAAAAATACCATATGATTTCACTTATATGTGGAATCTAATGAACAAAATGATCTGATGAACAAAATTGAAGCAGACGCATGGAAACGAGGGACAGACTGACAGCTGTCAGAGGGGAGGGGAGGGGGCTGGATGAGAGCAGGTGAAGGGGTTAGTCAGAGAACATGTACCCATGACACAGACAACAGTGTGGGGATGGCCTGAGGGAAGGGGGGGAGAGGGCCAGGCGGAGGTGGGCAAAGGGGGGAAATGGGGACATCTGTAATAGTGTCAACAAGAAAAATAAAGTTAAATAAGTAAATAAATATGCTTATGCTATAAGAAAAGGAATAGTGTCACTCCTGGGGCAATAATGTGGCTGACGTTACTACATTCACATGTCTTTGAATGTCTAAAAGTCATACAGCCCAAGACATTGGTACAAGATCCTGAGATACTAAGTAATTTCCTCACACAAGACGTACCCCCGGCCCCCTCTGTCTTTAGTCATCTACCTGCTCTATTCATGGTTGCGTGAACAAAGCCAAACGCACAAAGAATCAAAGTTTTAGATTCTCAGTTCTAGGCAGGTGCTTAAAATTCAGAATAAATAGCCTTAAAAGCCCAGGCCCTAATTTGCAAAAATTGAGAATTTTGAGGGAAGAAAACAGGTGGAGGGTTAAATTTCAAAAGGCGAAATCCCGCAACTCCCGCCCCCACCCCGCAAAGCATGAAAGTAGAGCGGTTGTATCGTCACAACAGACTGGAAATAGAAGTAGACAGAGGACACAAGCCCTGTTCCAGGTAGACTGGATAAGTACAGTCTGCATTTGAGAGGGAGAACTGGGGAAGCAAGATACCAGAGGGTAATTCTCGTGAGTGGTGTTCCTGTTCGCCCTTCCCATTTACCAGCTCAGTCCAGGAGAAGGAGAAATGGCGGAATACCTCTGCGAGTTCAAAGACGCCACAGTAGGGTTCGCCTGCACAGTCTTTGCCGAGAGGGGTCAGACCCCACAAAGAAGGCTCCACTCCCTCATGGTGATGTACAAGTAAAGCTCACGTGACAGCTGTGTGGTCCAGGCATTAAAGAGCTAACAAAACCCCACAATTTCCCCCACGTGAAGGCACTGGAGTGTTTCCTGAGCTCATGAAGCAGGCTGAAGGGTGATCAGAGACAGACAGACAGAAGGTTTGCATCCAGGAGAAGGGGATTCCAGACCCAGGGATTATATAGGGCATCCTCACATGTCTTCAGAACCACCCAAGGACCCAACTAGTTGATTTCTGTCTCAGGGTAGGACCAAGATAGGTCAAGATCAAGATGCAGAGGCCCCTTCAAACCAATGCTCTCAAAGGACCTGTGTGAACTGCCAGAGCTTAGCATCAACCCCAGAGAGATGATGATGAAAAAGGCAATAACTGAATTTGGCTGATATTGTTGGGTATGAAAATTCAGTTAAAATCCATGTATTTTTGTGCAAAAGTTCTCATAAATCTGACTTGGGGGTACTTGACAAGAACCAGCCGCTCCCTTCCACAAGGGGACAGCCAGGAGCCGGAGTGGCAGGCCTCTCTCACTCCCTTCCTGACCCCACCGTGGACATGATCACTGCGGTGTACCTGTCCCATGTGAAGCTTCACTTGGAGGAGCCACATGAGGGCGCCATTGAGGGCACCCACCTCGGTAAAGCCACTGTTCCCCAGGTGCCACATCAGGGAGGACAAGGCCCTCTGCCTGCCTCTGGGCCACACCGAGGGCCTTGAAGCAGGACCTCCTCAGCTCCCTGTTCCAAAGTGTCTCAGGAAACAGCTCCTTCATTCTCTCCCCGGAGCAGAAATTCTTAACTCGTTGTCTACAAAAATAATTCAGGGTCCTGGTAGGCTTGGAGGGGAAAGAGGTTATCTATCTTTATTTTCACTAACCTCTAACGGAAATGTAACGTTTCTTTCTATGAATGGAGAAACTAGCCACCATAGTATCAGTAGTACCAGCAATTTCGTCACCAATAGAAAGAATCGTGGAAATCTCTGTATCACGTATGCTCATCACTTCTTCACACTACCACAAGCCAACTCATCGCTAGGTCTTGTCATTTAAAACACTAATAAAGAAGCACATATACTACTATTTGACAGAATGTTTAAATTTTCATAACTATCTTAATATGATTAGTTTCCTTTGTAATTCTATGTACTTCATTTTATGCATTTTTTTTAAACTTCAATTTTTGAGAAGGGACTAGAAATTTACTCAGGTGGCCGAAGGAGGTCCATGGCCAGAAAATGGTTAAAAATCTCAACCTAACCCATCTCTGAAAGAGATACACTCCTTCCTTCACTGCCCTCCTGTCTCCCCTTAAGTCCCCTTTTTTCTCTCTTTCGTCTAGCGTTTGTCCTCTCGCTCGCTCTCGCTGTCAACACCGCGCTCCAGCAGCAAAGCCCGGCCCTGCCACAGGCACACCTTCTTTCTAAACGCGGGTTCTCCTGCGAGCCACGGCTCCTTGAGGCAGGTGTGTCTCACAGAGGAGGCATCATTAACCTTTAGGGTGAATTGTTCTCGGCTTAGGAAAATATTTGACAGGGCCCTTTGGCCAAGAAAGTCAACACTTAAAAAGCCTAGACAAATTGGGTGAGGGTGGAGAGAAAGCGGCGACTTTTCTAGAACGCAGCATGAAGAGAATTTTGAGGCGCAGCATGCAAAGGGAGTGGCTCTGAGGAGGGCTGGGAGAGAGCACACAGGCGGGGTGGGGGTGGGGGGGCGGCTGGAGGCTGAGATGGGTTAGGGCCTGCCCAGCACCAATCAGCCCCCTTTTGATAAAGACGCTGGCTTTCGCCCCACCCCTGTAACTCCCACGGGGTGCGATGGTCACTCACTCGTGCTCCGCTCTTCCTTGGCCAATCAGACCTCTCTTCGGAGTGACGGAAGTTCTGGGAAGAATGCAAGCTGATTAAACCCGGTAATTCTCCCTTAGGTCCTGCCACCTAAATCCCCCAAATGCTGGGTCCTATCCTTTCTGAGGTCTGGTTCATTAGCTAGTCCCTTCTTTACTTATTCCTTAACCTTCTTAGAATTTTTTTTCTTTTGCATAATTAGTCAGAAGCAATTTCTGTTGCAGCAGCCAGACTATCTAACTGACCCAGGGTGCCTAGAAGAAGAAGGTCCAGCAAAAGTACAGTAAGTGGGAAGCAGACCAGGAATGGCAGTCGGAGTGCGGGGAAGAGGGTGGGGTAGGGTGACATGTCTTTTGTTTCCTGGGCTTGAACTTAATCTCTCTCTGTAACCCAAACCTTCAGTAAATGTCTGCTTTCCAAAGTTTTATATAAATTTACATTCCCAGCTCCGTGTAAGAGTTTCTATTTTTCTTACATTTCCCCATATCTTTTGATTGAGGGTTGAAAAGTGAGTCTCCTGGCATCTAAGTGGGCCATGTGACCATGTGACATGCAACATTTCCAGGCTTTTTCCCTCCCACCAGCTGGGTGTGGTCCAGCATGGCCGCCTGGGAAGGCCTGTGGTGAAAAGCCCAGGAGAAGAACCTGGTGCCCAAAACCCACGGGGAGGACAGTGCCTCGCTGATCAGGAACACCCACGGTAGACTTCACGTAAAGGAGAAACGAGCTTCTATCTTGGCTGAGCCATCCATTATACATTCGAGTTTGTTACAGCGTCTCCTGCTACCCTCATAGATTAAATTCTGTAACCTCGTAATTCCAATTCAAGGAATAAGAGCACAAATGCACTATTTCAGCAGAAAAAGAAGGCACCCCAAATGCCCATTTGTAGAGAAATGGATAAATGTAGTATAGTTACACAAAGGGATACTATACAATAGTCTAAATGAATGACCAGATCTGTATGTTTCAACATGGATGGATCGAGAAAATAACCTAGAGTGAAGAAAGCTAGCTGTAGAATGTTGATAAAATTTGATGCCATTTCTGTGGCAACTTTTTTTAAAACAACAAAATAAACCTCTTTATTATATATAGACACATAAATGTATAAAATGTTTTGAAACCTGGGCTAGAATGATACCATAGGAATTGCTGGTGGCAAGGGAGAGGAGAGGAACTGGGAGGAGGAATTTCATAAACTTCAAAATATCTATTGTATAATGTTGTATTTTGTATAAAAAAGATTAGAAGTAAGTATGTCTGAAGGTTAACATTTGTTCATTTAGTATGGCTGATTTGTGGATGTCTGTTTATTATCCTTTATTTCTCTGCTTGGTTTTTGGTTTGTTTTTTTTTTTAACTGATTATTGAACAACAAAAATATCCAAGGAGAGAAAACTCCCATTTTCTTATCCTGGACCTGGGAGCAGAGAGCCAGCCCCCTGGAGTAAGAACTTCAGCTCCCCGCTGAGTATCAGTCCCTAGGCTCCCCCACGGTTCCCTCTCCCGTTACAATGGGCATTGACATTTTCTGCTAAAAAGAGAAAAGAACCTCCTTCCAAGGCCCCACAGTCTCTTCCCTTTCATCTTTCCTTTTACCACTTCTTTCATCCAAAAGCATCACCTCCACCACCAAAAGTAAGAACATTCTCCCACTGTTTGCCCACAGTTGAGATTCCAGCCAAAGAAATTCTAAGTTCAAATACCAGCCATTCCCATGAATAATAAAAGGCATAAAAGCAGAGGGCACATGATATACATATGCACCACCAAACAGAAGAGAAGGCACAATTTCAAACATGTAAAGGGTTTATTTCAATGTCTGTTCCCCCTTCACATAAAATAAGCATTGGACATTCCCATGATAGGAGACCAGGGAGTTTGAGATGTGCTGAGGATTTCACTGTCGTCTGCTATTAGCAGAAAATTCCATATTAATATTCATGTCATTTTTTTTTTACATTTCTAATTGATTGCACTGATGTCATGAAAACAAGCACAAAAGCCCACACTAAATTAGGTACAGCCCAGGACTGCCCTTTTGCAGCTAGAACACGTCTTTCTATTTCTAGAATTCTCAAAGGCAATCTCTCAAGTGTTTAATGCATCAGGTTGGGAAGTTATTACTTTACAAGGCAGAAACGGTTCCAAGAAGGTCCTCTGGCTTACACAAGTTTCTGGGTCCGGCAGGACACATATCGCTCCCCAAATGCCATCGTGTCTGCCCACTAGTCCTCTCGCTGGAGAAATTATCACCACAAATGAGGCAGACAGAACTACCAGAAGGCCAACCCCAGAATGCGAACGTCTAAAACTGTGCAGCCACTGTACAGCTCACGGTTATGTCTCACCTTCCTGCCTCCCCAGGAGCAGTGCCAGACTTAGAATCCTTGACAGCAAGAGGCTTGACTTGCTGTCAAACACACATCGTAATCGATAAAGATCCTGCATCCAGAGGGATAGAGAAATGCAGGGGAAATCGTGAGAGTCTGGTATGTGGTTTGCCAGCCAGGCTCTGTGGACTAAATCTAAGTCCTGTGGGAAAAAAGGAAGGCCGTTTTTGGGGGTTTTTTTTATGACTGTGTTTGAGATTGAATAGTTGACGAGATGAGGCCGAAATTGTTTTAGCCGACTTGGCTGGGCTGAGGGTACTTACGGTCAATAGTTCAGACTTTGGCAAATGTTCTGTCTGATGACTGTGTAATTCTTATTGGGCCCATGGTTCAATACCACACCCGTGGGTGGTTCTGCAGGGAATAGATGTCAACACCCTGGGAAGAGAGATGTTATACAAAGAACAGGAGCTCTGGAAGTGGGTCTTAGAGGTGACGTTATATATTTCCTCCTCCCCGGGTTCTTAAAGTCATTTTTTAGAGTTTGAATCTGGAGGTACTTACATCACCTCCTATGACAAGAGAAGGGGGTAGCCTGATAAAGAATTCTAGAAAGGTCTGGGCATTCGCTGTAGGCTCTCTTCCTACTGTATTTTCATCTCACTTTTCTCAAACTGAAGGCAATTCTCATAGAAAGGTACAGTCTGGTCTGTGCTATATATGGACGACCAAGGGGAAGGACCAGTCAGCGGTACAGGGGAAAAGGGCACGTTTCATTCTGGCCATCTCTGGGGACAGCCATGCCCAGTGGTCAGCACTCTGAGGGTTATTGGCAGCCGCAGTGGCTGGCACAGCAGCTGAAGGACTTGCATGCAGCCCTGCACTGAGGAAGCTCTGAAGCCTCTGCACGAATCTGCTCAAATTCCGGCTCCTGGGTGAGCAATGCTGAGCACCTCCGGGGAGCCCTGACACACCCAGGAAGCAGCCCCGGGAGACTCTGAACTCCTAGTGCACTTGGTCAATAGGGCTTGGAGTTGTTTTATATTACACATATTATTTTATATGTAATTCTTTTAAATTATATATTTATGCTTATATGTGTATTATATGTTTTGATGTCCACTCTCCCCTTCTTTCTTTAGTAACAGAATCCCTAAGTTTATCCAGGTAAATGGGCTTCCTTGTGGTTACCAGCTTGAGCCCAATGTATAGATACACTCAACAGTTAGGGTAAAGGTTAGATCAGGTAACAAGGAGGCTATCCAAATAGGGCAGCTTAAACCAAATAAAAGTGTATTTCTCTGTTACGTGTACAGTAGAAAAGTTAGTGGTGTGGACTGATGGAGTGGCCCCATCCATCAAGATGAGGAGCACAATATAGAACAAAGGGCAGAAGCCAAGATGAGTTCAGTGTCAGAAGAAGCCAGAGTCACCTAAAACTGCATGATAAACTCAGGTGGACTTTTGTCTCCACGTCTCCCACAGCACGTGGGAGTGTAAGTGAGAAACCTTGTTTGGAGCACAGGAGATGCTCCAAACAGAATGAGCCTGGAAATGAACCCGTGGCACATGCAGCCCCTGAATCCAGGCCCTGTGTGCTTGGCCTCTAGCAGGCATAGCAGGAGACAAGTTAAAGCTCCAACTACAAATCTATTTACACTCAAAACAGTAAAATACAGTGGCTATCATTATAAATTAACAAACAACTAGTGCTGGCAAGGAAGTGGAGAAAAGGGAACCCTAGCGCACTGTTGGTAGGAATGCAGACTGGTGCATCCACTGTGGAAAACACTATGGAATTTCCTCAAAAAATTAAAAATGGAACTGCCTTTAGACCCAGCAATACTACTGCTGGGATTATACCCTAAGAGCCCTGAATCACCATTCAAAAGAACCTATGCACCCCCGTGTTCACAGCAGCACAATTCACAATAGCCAAGTGCTGGAAACAACCTAGGTGCCCATCAGTAAATGAGTGGATAAAAAAGCTGTGGTACATTTACACAACGGAATTCTACGCAGCAGAAAAACAGAAAGAATTCCTACCTTTTGCAATAGCATGGATGGAACTAGAGACTATTATGCTAAGTGAAATAAGTCAGTCAGTAAGAGATAAATACCATATGATCTCTCTTATAAGAGGACTCTAAGGAACAACATAAGTTAATAAGCAAAACAGAACCAAAGCCATAGAAACATGAAACAGACTGACAGCTGTAAGAGGGTGGAGGGGAAGCGGGGACTGATGAAAGAAGGTGAAGGGATTCGTCAAAGAACATATATAAAGGACCCATGGACACAGACAACGGTGTGGAGACTCACTGTGGATGTGGGGGGCGAGCTGGGTGGAGAGGGGCAAATGGGGAAAAAATGGGACAATTGTAATAGCATAAACAGTAATATATGAATATTTAAAGTTTTATTTATTTTATTTTTAGACAGAGGGGAAGGGAGAGAGAAAGAGAGGGAGAGGTACATCAATGTGTGGTTGCCTTTCGCTTGCCCCCTACTGGGGGCCTGGCCCACAACCTAGCCATGTGCCTGGACTAGGGATTGAACCAGCGACCCTTTGGTTTGCAGACCATCACTTAATCCACTGAGCCACACCAGCCAGGGCAATAAAATATATTTTTTTAAAAAATAGTGAAACACAGACTCATTGTCTACAGAGTGCAATGATTAGTCTCAAGATCCTTAATGAAATTAAGGGAGAAGTGCTGGTGGACTTTGGCAGGGTGGACAGGAAGTGAATTTGAGGTCTATGAATTACTTAGTATAATAATGGTTGAGTATTTATTTATTACATAAAGTGGAGCTTCTTGGTATTTTAATCAAAAGCACACATAAAAGCCTATTGTAGAAAATCAGCCTCTATTATAACACAAATGTGCATTATATAAAGTAAAGGAAAAAAGAAAGGATTTTAAAACTACAAATAAATTACGGAGCTTATAAGTTAGGGGAGAGTTGTGGGTAATGGGAAAGGACCCGAGATGAGTCTATGGTGTGCCTGACCAGGGGCTCCATCACTACTGCCAACTCTTGCTCAGAGCATGCTCCAGCCAGACAAGTGGGGGAAAAAATGCTTCTTTTTACCCCAGTCCTACATACTAGGACTATTCTAATCCCATTTGATCCCCTGCTTCAAATGCTATGAAACTAAGTGGAGGAAGAATAATAGAATAGGAAGAAAACAAAGACAAGAAGGTAGGTGGGACTGCCCCCAGCATCTGCACACACTCAACAAAGAAAAGTACATTTAAACAGCCCCCTCCCCCTATCTCAGGCAATACTCCAACTGATTGGGATTTCACGGATGGTCGTGTGTGGTGGTTGATCTGCCCTTATTTTAGGAAGGTACCTTATGTCGCTAAAGTTCTGGTGCTAAGCTGTTTTCACTTTGGGTAGTTTTGTTTTTTAAGGTTAAGATATAGTTTACACACAATACCATTCAAAGTATAAAATTCAATGGTTTTCAGCATAGTCAATTTTAGAATACTTTCATCACCTCCAAAAGAAACCTGGTGCCCTTTCGCTACTGCCTTCTATTTATCAGCCCTACGTCTCCGCCTCTAGGCAACAACTGACCCACTTTCTGCCCCTGTAGATCTACCTCTCTGGACATTTCTTACGAAGGGAATCACATAATCTTTTGTGACTGGCTTCTTTCCCTTAGAATAGTGATTTTTAACTGATGTGCTGCAAGAATTTTTAAAATATGCAATACCTGACTATTTAGTCAGGGACACTGACCCCTCTCCCCTTAGATTGTCAAATAAAAATTGTGACAACAGCCAACACAACAATAGCCATCTGGTGTGAATGAATCCAAATTATACCTATTCTTTGTCAGATCAGCAAAAAACATAATTATTGGTGTGCTGCAGAATTTTAGTAATTAGTTTTAGTGTGCCATGAGGTGAAAAAAGCTGCAAATCACTGACTTAGAACAATGTTTTCAAGATTTACCCATGTCGTGGTTACATCAGTACTTCGTTCTTTTTACGGCTTAATATTATTCCATTGCATTGTTGCAACGCATTTGTTTTTTATCTATTTGTCATTGATGAACATTTGGGTTGTTTACCCCTTTTGACAATTGTGGATAATGCCGCTATTACCATTCATGCACAAGCTTTTCTGTGGGTATATGTTTTGATTTCTCTTAGGTATATGCCTAAGACTGGGATTGCTGGGTGAGATGGTAACTATGTTTATTCCTTCGAGGAACGACCAGACTGTTCTCCACAGCAGCGACACCATTTTACATTCCTATCGGCAGCGTATGATTTCTCCACTCCCTCGCCAACAACTTGTATTTACCTGACATTTTCATTATACCCGTCCTAATGATTTGAAGTGATATCTTATTGTTCTGATGACTAATGATGAAAAAGGCAAGCACCTTTTTCATGTGCTACTGGCCATTAATGTATTTTCCTTGAAGAAATGCCTATTCAGATCTTTGGCTTATTTTTTTAAATTGGTTAGCTGACTGTTTATTATTGATATGTGAGTTTTTAATACCATCTGAATGTAAGCCCCTTATCAGATATGTAAGTTTTAAATATTTTCTCCCATTCTGTAGGTTGTCTTTTCACTTTCTTCATAGTGTCTTTTGAAGCACAAAAGTTTACCATTTTGGTGCAGTTCAATTTATCTATTTTTTTCTCTGTTGCCAGTACTTTAAGTGTCATATCTAAGAATCCTTTGCCAAATCCAAGGTCAAACTTCTGTGTTTTCTAACAAGTTTTATAATTTTAACCTTACAATTATGTCTTTGATCCATTTTTGAGTTAATTTTTGGATACAGTGTGAGGTAAGAATCCAAATCCAAGCTTTTGCAAGTGGCAATCCAATCGACACAGCACAATTTGTTAAAAAGACTATCCTTTTCCGGTCGGATGGTCTTGGCACCCTTGCCAAAATTCAGTTGACCAGAGACATACGGGTTTATTTCTGGGTCTCAATTATATTCTATTTATTTATTTATTTGTCCATCCCTGTGCCAGTGCCACACTGTCTTAACCGTGTTTTGTCTTCGCTTTTGCTATTGTTCTTCAGTTACAGTTGTCCTCATTTCCCCATTACTCTCCCTGCCTTACCCACCCCTCCTTCCACTTTCAATCCTCCCCCATCCTCTTTGTCCGTGGGTCCTTTATACGTGTTCCTTGACTTGACCCTTCCCCTTCTTTCCACCATTATTCCCCTCCTCCCTCCCCTCTGGTCACTGTTCTTGATTTCCATGTCTCTGGTTCTATATTGCTCGCTTATCTGTTTTCAGGATTAACTTCCACTTATAGGTGAGATCATATGGTATTTGTCTTTCACTGCCTGGCTTATTTCACTTAGCATAATCCTCTCCAGTTCCATCCACGCTGTCTCGAAAGTTAAGAGTTCCTTCTTTCTCTCTGCTGTGTAGTATTCCATTGTGTAAATGTACCACAGTGTTTTGATCCACTCATTTACTGATGGCCACTTATGCTGTTTCCAGCACTTGACTATTGTAAATAGTGCTGCCATGAACATTGGGGGGCATAGGTTCTTTTGAATGGGTGTTTCAGGATTTTTAGGGTATATTCTCAGTGGTGGAATTGCCTGGTCAAAAGGCAGTTCCATTTTTAATTTTTTGAGGAAATTCCATACTGTTTTCCACAGTGGCTGCACCAGTCTGCATTCCTACAACAGTGTAGTAGGGTTCCCTTTTCTCCACAACCTCGCCAGCACTTGTGTGTTGATTTGTTTATAATGCCCATTCTGGCCTGTATGAAGTGGTATCTCGTTGTGGTTTTAATTTGCATCTCTCTGATGGCTAGTAAAGCTGAGCATCCTTTCATATGTCTCTGGGCCTCTGTGTGTCCTCCTTGGAGAAGGGTCTGTTCAGGTTCTTTGCCCATTTTTTAATTGGATTGTTTGTTTTCCTGGAGTGGAGTCATGTGAGTTCTTTTTATATTTTGGAGATCAAACCCTTGTCTGAGGTATAACCGACAAATATATTTTCGCATACGGTTGGTTCCCTTTTCATTTTTCAAAAGATTTTATTTATTTTATTTTTAGACAGAGGGGAATGGAGGGAGAAAGAGAGGGAGAGGAACATCAATGTGTGGTTGCCTTTTGCTCACCCCCTACTGGGGACCTGGCCCTCAACCCAAGCATGTGTCCTGACTGGGAATTGAACCAGCGACCCTTTGGTTCACATGCCAGCACTCAGTCCACTGAGCCACACCAGCCAGGGCCACTTTTCATTTTGATGATGTTTTCTTTAGCAGTGCAGAAGCTTTTTATTTTGATGTAGTCCCATTTGTTTATTCTTTCCTTTATATCTCTTGTTCTAGGGGATATACCAACATGGAATATCTGAGATTTTTCCTGCCTATGTTCTCCTCTAGGACTTTTATGGTGTCACAACTTATATTTAAGTGTTTTATCCATCTTGAGTTTATTTTTGTGTATGGTATAAGTTGATGATCGAGTTTCATTTTTTTGCATGTACCTGTCCAGATCTCTGAACACCATTTGTTGAAGAGGCTATTTTTACTCCATGTTATGTTTTTGCCCCCTTTGTCAAATACTAATTAGCCATAGAGGTATGCGTTTATTTCTGGGCTCTCTATTCTGTTCCATTGATCTATGTGTCTGTTCTTATGCCAGAACCAGACTGTTTTGATTACAGTGGCCTTGTAATATAGTTTGATATCAGATATTGTGATCCCTCCTACTCTGTTCTTTCTCACAATTGCTGAGGCTATTCAGAGTCATTTATGATTCCATGTAAATTTTTAGAATGTTTGTTCTATATCAGAACCAGCTTTTGGTTTGAATTTTCACTATTGTATTCCATTAATTGGTGCTCTAATCTTTATTATTTCCTTTCTCCTGTTTGCTTCAGCTTTAGTTTGCCCTTCTTTTTCTGGTGTCTTAAGGTAGAAAGTTATGTTATTGACTTAAGATCTTTCTTTTTTCTTAATATAGACATTTACAGCTATAAAGTTCCAAGCACTGCTTTAGCTCCACCCCGTAACTCTTGGTGTATTGTGTCTTCAGACTCTTGATTTCCCTTTTAATTTATTCTTTAATCCATTTGGCTATTTAGGAGTATATTGTTTAATTTCCACTTATTTATGAGTTTCCCAAGTCCATTCCTACTATTGATTTCTACTTTCATTACACTGTGGTTGAAGAATATATCTTGTATTATTTCTGTCTTTTAAGTTTACTGAGGTGTGTTTTGTGTCCTAGCATACGGTCTAATGTGGAGAATGTTCCATGTGCTCTTGAGAGGAATGTACATCCTGTTGTTGTTGGTTGGAGTGTTCTACAGATCCCTGTTAGGTATAATTGATTTATTATGTTGTTCAAGTCTTCTATTTCCTGGTGAATC
This sequence comes from Micronycteris hirsuta, assembly GCA_004026765.1. NCBI lineage: Eukaryota > Metazoa > Chordata > Mammalia > Chiroptera > Phyllostomidae > Micronycteris > Micronycteris hirsuta. Next base: position 96,888 of record PVJI01000863.1, read on the forward strand.
TTCTTTCTAGCTGTTCTATACATTATTGAAAGTGGAGTATTGAAGTCTCCAACTATTATTGTTGAATTGTTTATTTCCCCCTTTATTTCTGTCAGTTTTTGCTTCATATATTTTGGTGCCATGTTATTAAGTGAATATATGCTAATAATTGTTATATCTCCCTGATGGATTTTTTTCGTTATAAAAGTCCCTCTTTATCTCTAGTAACACTTTTTGTTTTAAAGTGTATTTTGTCGGACACCAGTACAGCCACTCCAGTTTTCATGTGGTTGTTGTTGACATGTTTTCATTCTCTTACTTTCAATCTGCTTGCAGCTTTGAACATAAAGTGTGTCTCCTGGAGACAGCATATAGTTGGAAAATATTTTAAACCTGACTCACATTCTCTATCTTTTGATTGAATTGTTTAACCCATTCATATTTAATGTGATCAAGTTCATTTATATCTGCCATTTTGCTTTTTGTTTTCCATGTCTCATCTTCTTTTCTGTGAGCTCACCTTTACTATTCTTTTTCATTAAGTGAATATTTTCTAATGTAGTATTTTAACTTATTTATTGATTTTTTCACTATATATTTTTAGGTTTTTAGTGATTGCTCTAAGGTTCATCATATGTATCTTACAGAATTGGCTTCTGGTTCATACTGGATTAATTTCATTCATATACAGAAACATTATTCCTGTGTAGTTATATTCCCCTTCCTCCCTTTTTGTCATGTTATTTTTATACTTATTGGATTTATTAATACTACAAATCCAATAATACATCATTATAAGTATTACTTATAATCTATAGTCATTTCTCAACCCAGTAGAGCTTTACTCCAACCTATCTCCTTTGTGCTATTATTGGTAAATATATGATACATATCCTACATATTTATGTGGAATATGTATAGTCTTTCAAATATACTATATAATGTTTAAAACATTATAAACATATTGTTTTATACCAGTGTTTTAAATTAATTAACAGCCCTGACCAGTGTGGCTCAGCTGGTTGGGTGACATCCCACAAAGCGATAGGTTGTCAGTTCGATTGCCAGTCAGAGCACATGCCTGGGTTGTGGGTTCAGTCCCTAGTTTACATGCATACAAGGGGCAACCAATCGATGTTTTCCTCTCACATTGATGTATCTCTCCCTCTCTTGCTGATGCGGACACCAGCCTGCAATGTCCAGGGTGTCATGGCTGAGACACGAGACAAATTCACACGGACTACCAAGTCCTGTGGAGGAAAAGAGAAGGCATGGCCACTCTCTCAAGGGGAGGGCACCTTGGAACACCTTGGCCACTCTCTCAAGAGGAGAGTACGCTGACACTTACCTTGACAGACTTTTATTATCTTTCTGGGCACATTACATTGAGGGTGGTTTTCATTTACTATGCAAATGTCCTCATTGACTATGCATATGATCACTGTAGTTGATTGCTTTTTACAGATAACAAAGGAGAGGATGTTGCTAATTACATCAAGAAGAAGGATATTTGAAAATATAAAGGGGCAAGTGGTTGAACTAGTTACACTGGTGTTGTGAATCCTGGCCAGCAGGATTCGTATGGCCGTGACTGCGTAAATAATCTCACACAGAAACACGCAGGAATAGAGAACCGGAACCACGCGTCCCCTCCATTATGATCTTGGAGAGGCCTCAAGCCTTGGGTCCAGGGGTTTTTATTTCTGTTCCCTGGGACATTACCTCAGAATGGTATTCATTAACCATGCATAGATTGTAGATTCACTTTAGGTGGTAGACAGCCCAGAAGGTACATCAAAAGGGTTATGCAAAGACAAGAGATATGGCTAAACTTTGAAAGGATTAGCATCGGTCTAAGGAGCTAGTTAAGCATTAGCAGTTGTTCTTTTGATCCAGGAAGAGAGAGGTTTCTTAGCAAGAGCAAGGTTTTATTTTAAATCTAAGGAACATGTCAGCCTGATTTCCCCACAGGAAATTCTACTTCCACGAACATGGGTCCATGCATGCCAGCTTATGTTCCATGAGAGACTTTGCTGCTTAACACATGTGAAAACATAGGGCTACAATTCCCCGCTGTGGATATATGAATTTCCCTTACACTGGTCCTTGGAAGGTTTAGCACAGACTTTTGGAAGTTAGAGATATGCAGTAAACATTTTCTACCTCAATCCAGGGTGAGGGAGTTTTAGCAAAAGCAAATCTCATAGCAGACTAGGTACAACACAGGCCTGATTCCCCACGGGAGAACCCATCTGTGGGCGTGGGCCTTGTGTCGCTCTCCACTGTCTGAATGGGAGCTGGGCCCACGCCATGCAGAATGATCTCCCATACTTGCTAACCTCCTTTCCCCTCTCTCTAAAAGAAAAAATAAACAAATAAAATGTTTTAAAAAGTAAAATAAAATAAAATTAAGAGAGGAGGAGGAAAACATGTATTTATACTATCTTTCCTTTTTTTTAATTTTATTCATTTATTTTTAGAGTGATGGGAATGAAAGGAGAAAGAGAGGGAGAGAAACATTTGGTTGCCTCTCACATACCCCAAACTGGGAACTTGGCCCACAACCCAGGCATGTGCTCTGACTTGGAATCAGACCACCAACCTTTCAGTTTACAGGCCAGTTCTCAATCCACTGAGCCACACGAGCCAGGGCTGCACCATCTCTTATAATTACATAATTACCTTTACCTGTAGTCTTTGTTTTTCATGTGAATTTAAATCACCATCTGGGGTTACTTGCTGAAGAAGTTCCCTTAGTATTTCTTTTAAGCTAGATCTACCAGAACAATTTCTTTCAGATTTTGTTTATCTGGGAAAGTCTCTATTTCACCTTAATTTTTTAAAGGTAGTTTGGCTGGATATAGAATTCTTAGTTGACAGGTTTTTATTGAGCATTTTGATGCTATCCTGCTGCTTTATGGCCTCCTTTGTTTCTGCTGAGAAGCCAGCTATTAATTTTATTGAGGTCTCCTCGTAAGTAATGTCATTTTTCTCTTGCTGCTTTCAAGATTTTCTCCTTGTCTTCAACTTTTGACATTTTTGCCATGATGTATCTGTTTGTGGCTCTCTTTGCATTTATTCTGCTTTGGAGTTAGCTAAGGTATCTGGATAAGTAGGTTAATTATTTTTCAATAAATTTGGGGATACTATTGTTACAGAACCAAAGTCAGGGTTTGGCTGCCCACCACCACCAATAGGCAAATTCTAGAGACAGGCTGGTGAGAAAAGAAAGAGGTTTTTACTCAAATGCTGCACAATCTGGGAGAATGGCAGACCCTGTCTCAAAGCCCATCTCCTCTGAAAATCCCAGTGAAAGCCCAGCCATCTTCAACCAGACCAAAACGAAAGGCAGTGTCCAGAGTTCTTTCTTCCACTTAAAGTACTGTCCTTTGGAAACCACAGGCAGCCACTGAGTGGTCATCCACACAGCTCAGCTTGCTCCTGGCCACTGTCTAGCTTTAGGCTCACTCCTAGATTCCACATGTGGGGCCAGTGCCACCACTGGCCATGCGGCTTCCATGGCCAGAATGTCCCGTGAACACCCTGGCCAGTACTTTTCACCAGGTGAGTCAGAGAGCATCCCTTCTTTCCTTTGGTTTTATATTAGTTTTGGGTGTAGGACAGACCAAGTGCTTTCTCAAAATGTCCAATTAACTTCCCAAACTTCCACATGCTCTAGGAGGGCCCACCACCCAAGCAATCCCTTCTTTTTCCCAGGCTAGATTGACAGCCTTCTTTGGTCCGGTACCTCCCCACTACCTCCACTCTTACTTCTATGGCACATCTGCCTGCCTTCTCCTGGTCCCACCCCCACTCAGGTACTGAAATGGAGTATAAGGGCTTTTCCTCCTATCCAATTATCTTGCTAACCTTGTGCATGCTCAGTGCAATGCTTCTTCCTGCAACCATCTTGCCTGGCGGTGGGGGATCTGCACCAAGGGTGGAGTGTTGGCAAGGCACAAGCTCAGTTACCCAGGCAACACAGCCCCTCCCACTGCCTCCGTCCACGGACCCAGGCAGTTTCCACAATCTCCTCCAGTGACCCTTCCTGTTCTCTGCCTTGTGCCTGTTCCTAGCTGTCCGGCCAGGCTATCAGCATCACTATGAACAAATCTATGGCCACAGATTGATAACCTAGATGAAATGGACCTATTCCTTGAAAGACACTATCTGCTAAAACACAAGAAGAAACAATCTTATAGGCCTGTATCTATTAAAGAAATTGAATCAAGGATTAATAATTTTCTAAAACAGAAAGCATCAGACCCAGATGTGTTCATATGAATTCTACCAAATATTTAAAGAATAAATTATGAATTCTCTGAAAGCTCTTTCAGAACCTAGAAGCAGATGAAATAAGTTCTTAACTCTTTTTTTTTCCTGAGGCCAATACTACCCTAGTAAATACCAAAACCAAACAAATGCATTACAAAAAAAGAAAAATACAAGCCAATATCTTCCAATAAATTTGGGAAGTTTTTAGCCATTGTTCCAGAAAATATTGTTTCTGTTCCCTTCTCTCCTTTCCTTTTGTACTTCTACTGTGTGTGTGGTGGTGCACTTTTTTCTGTTCTTCAGCTTGCATAGTCTCTATTAACCTATTTCTAAGTCCACTTATTCTTTTGTCTGCTAGTTCAAATTTATTACTGAGCTTCTCTAGTGACTTTTTTATTTCAGTTGTTGAACTTGCATCTGTTTATTTCTATTCTGTATCTGTTGCAAAGTGGTCATTATACCTTTCTTCTTTAATTAAGATTTCCTTAAGCCCTGTGAGCATGTTTATAGTGGGTGTTTCAAAGTCTTCTTCTGATAAACCCAACACTGGTCACTCTCACAGGCAGTTTCTTTGCCTGTTTTTTTTTTGTTTGTTTGTTTGTTTGTTTGTTTGTTTTAGGTGTATGGGTCATATATTTAATGTGTGTTGAAAATTTAGCCTTTTAGATAAAATATTGCATCAACTCTGGATATTGACCTTCCTCTCCTCCCCTACCCCCCCCACAGAATTTATCATTTTATTTGTTTGTTTATTTGTTAAGTGAGTGGCTGGCATATTTTCCTGAAGTCTATTTCCCCTCCCATAGTGTTAAGCCTTTGACATTTCTCCTCAGGGAGGCACAGCTTTGGGTATCATTGCAGTCCTGCTTGGATAACAACAGTTTTGCTAGGGTTCTCAGCCCCTTCTTTTCTGACCACACCCAGTTGTTAAGCTCCTCTAATTGGTGGCTGGTTGCTTTATTATTTTCAAAAATGCCCTGGAGCATTAGTTGCTACACAAACTAATCCAGTAAAATGTGGTTCCTTTGAAGGAATAGATTCCGAGGTCAGTGTTTGATATTTGTTCTGAACTTCAAGAGGGCTCCTCCCAAGGGACTTAGTCTGGGTTTTGATCAGTAAACTAGCAGGCTTACAGTTCAATCTGTATCTTGAATCTCCTCCCACTTGTCTTTCACATAACCTTTCTCATTTTTGAGAGCATCCTTAAACTTGACTTTGTCTATGCACCCTGGCAAAATAATTTAATCCCTTTGGAAAAATATTAAGAAGTCTCTTTTTTTTCCTTAATGGCTTGTTTCCCTCTCTTCCCAACCCCCTCCTCCAGCAAAATATCTGAGCCAGGGCTCTGGAGCTTGAGGTGGGGACCATGGCAAGCTTCTCTGCATGACAATCCCACTCTGGGAGCTGAGAACTTGGTGGGAAAATGGGGGCTGCCAGAGCTTCTCTCAACTTGCATCTTCTTATCACCATCTCACAGGCTGGGGCAAGTGTGACCACGGTCAGTCTCTTCAGCATGCCTTGTCCAAGAGAGATTCCACATTCCACCAGTGGGAGCTAAGTGTCAGAAGGGAGGCCTACCTTTCAACCCCACTCATGTGGAATTTAGTCTCAGCGATGGGTGGCTGTGGACAGGATGAGAAACATTGACATTCTCCTCCTCTGTAGAGGGTGGGGGAGACAAAAACAACCTCTGTGCCCTGGGGAGAGAGGGAGCCTTGTGTCCTGGACTGCAGAATTCTGGAGCGGAGCCTCCACCCTGTCGACCTTGGAGAGGGGAGGGAGGAAGCAATCTTCATGCAACTATCACAGACTCACCTTTCTTACCAAATTTTCATTAATTTTCTTGAGTAGAGGGTTTTTCCTTTGCTGTTTTTTCCTCTAGAACAATTTCCAGAAGCTTTCAAAGCTTTAAATGGTTGGGTTGTTGTCGTCATTACTGTTGTTTTTTTAAAGAGATTTCCACCAGTTTCACTGAGTCAGTGGAGCTTCTATCATGCTGAAGTTGATCTTACTCCAGGTAGTTTTGAGTATGTAAATATTATTAATACCATTTTTGTATCAATAACAGAGACTTTATGGTATGCTCTCTTGATGGTGATATTGTGGACTACAAATGAGGTGTTGAAGTTCTAACCCCCAGTATTTGTGAATGCAACCGTATTTGAAACCAGGATCTTTGCAGGTGAAATCAAGTTAAGAAGAGAGCATACTGGATTGGGGGAGACCTAATCCAGTGACTAATGTCCTTATAAGGAAGGAGAAATGTGAACACAGAGAGACACACAGTAAGAACACCATGTGATCACAGACACAGAGACTGAAGTGATGAGACTAAGCCAAGGAAGACGAAGGGTTGCTGGCAACCATCAGAAGCTTAAAGAGGCAAGAATCCTTTCTTAGGTTCTTCAGAGAGTGCACAGGCCTGCTGACATCTTGCTTTCAGACTTCTAGCTTCTCAACTATGAAACAACAGATGAACAGGCCATTTTGGTGGCATTGTCCAGCAGATAGATTCCTTGAAAGGAGTTTCAAAAAAACCATATGGAAGGGTCACCTCTATTTTGTTTCCTATTTAGTATTATCCTTTCTCCTTTTTGTTTCATAATCTGGCTTCATGAGTAGACTGAATTTCTGTAAATTATTCTTTTAGTTACTCCTTAAATTTGGGATATTCTTGGTTTCTAAAAACTTGTTTCAAAAAGTATGTTTTAACTGCCTTACCCCGAAATCTACAATAACCCCATCTCACTGTTTAACAAGGCAATAATTAGTCCTCCAGTTGGCATATCCTCCAAGACTTTTGTTCAGATTCTCTCCTCTTTGGGGACTGGATTACTGCCTATAAAACAGCACAGCGGTGCTCAGAGCAAAGGGAAGAGGCCGTCCAGAAGGCTGATTAACCAATGCTTTTTTCCCCTTGGTTTGGCATATTTTTATTCTTGGAAGCAGTATATAAAACACACTGTTTGCAACATTTATATTTTCCTAACACCTAATAATTTACTCTTTTATGGTGTAAAATCTCTTTCTACAGACCTTTTTTCAATTTATCTTTTACATCTTTGTGTCTCTACTATGTGGCTAATCCCAAAACACTGTAAACTTTAAGAGTGTTCACAGCGATGTACATAACAGTGAAGGAAAGTTTCCTAGTTAAGCTGGCTGTAATATCTTAAATAACTAATGGTAACTTTTGCAACTCTGGACATTCTCTGAATCCTCCTCGAAAGTGATCACAATGATGGTGAGCACCCAAGGGCTTTGAGAACATTTGGATCATCTCACCCTGTTAAGGGTGTTGGACTGTACAAAAAAAAAAAAAAAAAAAAAGAAGAAGTATAGGAAAAAAGGGAGAAGGCAAGAGGGGAGGATGCCCAAAAGAGTGACTAGATGACCATTACACATCTCCCCCATGTCTGCTGCAATTCGTAGGAGAATGGGCAACAATCTAATGAGGAAAAGTAAAGTCAAAAGAACAAGGCAGTCTGAAAGCAAAATGATTGCTCTAGAAATCCGAGAGCATTGATGAGTCTGGTGTACAAGGAGACTGCGTGTCTATGTGTGTTTGCTGCTACCGTTGGAGCGTGAGCGGGAAGGGAGAGCGACATCACCACTCGGGCTTTCTCTGCCCCTGCCTTTCCCACCTCCTCAGTCAGAGCTGACCGTCACTCAGCCGCTGCCTCACATGCCATCCAGACACATCATTGTCATCAAATGGCTAACAGATCTAAGGAAGAAAACATGTTAAAATATATCTTCATAGGGCTTGCATTTTTTTTATTGTAAACATCATCATTTGGGTTTCATTGGAGATGTATCTAGAAACAGAACATCCTGTCAGTGGCGACTTTTCCAATTTTCTTGTTCTTCTAGGACACCGTTCTTTCTCAACATCTTTTAGAATCTTGGAGGCCTAAAACCACAGTTGATTAAAATCCTTCTCTCATTCCTGAAAAACTAAGAAGGGCCAGATTGAGGAAGACCTTGACTTGCAAGTTTAATATTTTGTAGATAATGTGGGAGCTTACATATTAATTTTTAGTAATTTGGCAATGGTGGGCAAGGATATTGAGGAGAAGAAGCCAGAAGCCAAAAGCTCTCTGGGGAGCCTGTGGACAGAGCCAGCGCCAGGAGCAGCACGAGTATGAACAAAGTGGGGTCAGTGGGGGTGAGTGAGGGGCAATCTGTGAGGGTCTGTGGGCGGATGGCCTTGGGGAGTCACAGAGAGGAGAGAGCATGAGATGACTTGGAGACTCTGACCCTGGCTGGCAGGACAGCGAGACAGAAAACGTTCCTGGAGGCAGCATGGGCTGGCATTTGAAAAGCACCTCAGGAAGCTACAATGGCCAGAATTGCCCTTTGACGGAAATAAATGTCACAGGAGCTAAGAGCCCCTTTTAAAGCCTTAGTGACATTTACCAAGCACAATGAGTTGACCCTAAAGTTACTCCTTCAGGAATGTGAAAAGATGACTGCTTTTTAATTTATTTGGCAGCCGATCTTCTCCCCAGGCTCTGGCTGGTCGCCGTATGGGGGTCTGGTCTCATTGCCCACACTGCCCTACTAGCGGAGCCTCAGCGTCCTGGCTTCTCAGTGCACAGCAAGGCATCATCTCTTGAACTGACAATTAAATAAAATTCTAACTTTTTAGCTTTACCTATTTCTTTACCCTTTCAAAATGCAAATGCCTTTGGAAAAATTACTATTTTATGCAAATAGTTCTCATTTTAGTGTATAATAATTTGTTAGATAACTTTCAATGTGATTGATTGCCACTGAGACAGGCCCAAAGAGAACAGAGCACAGGGACACTGGCTACTAGCAGGGACACAAACATTGATGTGCCAGTGAGAGCACTTGGTGGCAAGCACCAGAAACCAATCCCAACTTGAGCAGAAAGGGAATCTATTAGAAGGATTTAAAGACCAAAGCTGTTGGAAGACAATATGTGATATGAATGGGAAGACTGAAGGATCATGTTCTGGTAATTGGCAGAAACAAACGGGCGATACAGGAAAGTCACCCCACAGGACTTGCTGCTGGGGATACCGCCAATGGCATGGTTTAGTAGACATCCCCCCTGGGTCACCAGACACCTCTGGTCTCTCGTCTCCACCACCATCTCCATGAGTCACTCATTTAAGAGCCCAAGGCTTAAATGGAAGAGTCCGACTGAACCAATCACACTGCCTCACTTCAGAAGATAAGCGGCTACAGGATTCATTTGCAAATAACGAAAGAACGAAATAAAGGCCCCAGTCTTCCACGGATCTTGGCACTTCTTTCAAAGAGACAGGCTCTCTGGTGCTGAGTCGCAAACATGGCAAGTGTTCCCTACAGTAGATAAAATTAGAGAAGGTGCCGGAGTGCTCAGGCCTCAGCTGTATTAAATCCTTTTACATCTGTTAATTTTCACACCCAGGGAGAATTCATCATCTCCAGTTTTATGAATAAGGAAACCAAGATTCAAAGAGACTGAGTAATTTGCTAAAGGCCCCACAGTTAGAAGGGCGTGAAGAGGGATTCATGTTTCTGGTGGTTCCAACAGACTGAGGGGATTAGTAGCACTGGGCAAGGGGTGGTCTGGGCACCAGGAGTTTGCTTGGGGGAGCGTGGAGTACTACTTGAAGCACTGGGCTTGGAAAGGGTGTATTAATTTGCTAGGGCTGCCGTTACAAAGGACCAGACTGGGTGGCTTCAACAACAGAAATGTCTTTTCTCATAGTCCAGAGGCTAGAAGTTCAAAATCATGATGTCAACAGAGCTGGCTTCTTCTGAGGCCTCTCTCTGGCTTGTAGATGGTCATTTTCTTCCTGCATCTTCACAGGGTCTTTCCTTCCTCTCTGCATGCCTGTGCCCTAACTTCCTCTTCTTATAAGAACCAGATTAGACTGGATAAGGGCTGCCCCTAACGACATCATTTAACTTAATCACCTTTTTAAAGGTCTAAACTTCAAATAACAATCACATTCTGAGGTACTTGAGGTTAGGACTTCAATATAAGAATGAGAGGCGGGCACACGGTTCAGCCGTAACACAAAAGTAACCAGTCAGGAAACCCATTCTGTCAGAAGAATGTCAGAAAAGGACGGTAGGGGGACCCAAACAGAGGGCTCCCTCAGCCCCCCTTTCATAGATCTGATGAATAACTGCCATACCTGCCTTCGCCATCACCCACACCGTTGGGTTAGTTTTTATTACCTCCAGGTTAAATTGCTCTTCAATCAACAGTGTTTTGGCCTGTTTCCTGCAACAGAGTTCTGTCCAATTACATCTACTAACCTGCCAAACCTATGCTGGGAGATCCTTGCAGTGGGGGAATCCTGTGGATTGAATTGTATCTCCCCAAAAATCATATCTGGAAGCCCTACGAGATGGTTTTTAGAGATGGGGGCTTTGGGAGATAATTAGGTTTAGGTCAAGACGTGAGGGTGGGCTCTCAGGATGGGATTAGTGCCCTTAGAGACACCACGGAACGTGCCATGTTAACACACAGTGAGAAAGTGGCCATCTATAAGTTATGCTGGCACATTCATTTTTAACTTCCAGCCTTCAAACCGCAAGAAATTTAATTTCTGTGTTTTAAGTTGCCCAGTCTATGATTTTGTGTTATGGTCTGAGCAGACTAAGACAGGAAAAGAAGAGCTATTCCAGAAGCCCTGCGTCTCCCTGCCTCAGCCTCCATGGCTGTCCCTGCCCTGACCTCGTCTTTCTACCTTCCTGCCTCTTTCTTTCCAGGTCTCCCTCACTGAATTCATTTCCTAGGGTTGCTATAAAAAATTATCATAAACATGATGGCTTAAAACAGGAGAAATGTATTCTCTTATAGTTCTGGAGGCCAGAAGTCTGAAATCCAGTGTCAGCGGGGCCATACGCTCTCTAAAAGTTCTAGAAGAGAATCCTTCCTGCTTCCAGTGGTTCCTTGGCTGTGGCTACATCACTCCAGTCTCTGCCTACATCTTCACATGGCCTTCTTCCCTCTGTCTCTCTGCATCTCAAATCTCCCTCTCCTTTATCTTACAAAGATACCTATCAGACATTGGATTGAGGTCTACCCTAAATCCAGGATGATCTCATCTTGAAATCTTTAACATAATTGTACTTAGAGAGTCTCAATTTCCAAATAAGGTCAGATTCATATGTTCTGCAGGTTAAGACTTAGCTGTATCTTTTGGGGGACAACTTTGAACTCAGTCCTCCTACACAACTCCCTCCCACCCCCATGATAGATCACAGATCTTCCCATCTCTGCAGCCCTGCTACCTTTTTCCCTTCCTGAGCCTTGATAACAGAACCTCAGGCTGGATCAGAGGCAGACATTGCTGGATGAGACATTGCGTCTCACCCTCACATCAGGACACCAGTACCTAGGGAGGACAATTTTCTCAGTCTCGTCTTACAATGACCCTCCTCACTGGGAAGGAAATAATTTACACATTAATATGAGTGTTTTAATACAAAGAATATTTCCTTACCCAGCCAGCCATGTCACAATTCTGCAGGCAAGTCCCAATAGCCAGTTGTGCCTTGTTAAGGATTCATTGATTTTGGGTGGCACAAATTCCATCATCACCTACAATATGATCAATGGGCCAAGTTCCAAATGCATTAATCTGTGTTCAGAGTGTGAGGAAGAGGGGAAGAGTTAAATAGCTCAGCCCCCCGCCCCCCAAGAATCTAAAGGTTTTATTCATACGCCCCTCACCTTTTTCCCCACTGAATAAAACATTCTGTGCCCAGGAGCGAGGCCAATCCCCAGCTGATACCATTCCCAATATACCACTGGCCTCCTGGCAACCTGTCAGCACAGACTCCTCAGGGACTACTAAGGACCCAGCTTCAGAATTAAAACTCTGGCCCTGGCTGATGTAGCTCAGTGGATTGAGCACAGGCCTGCAAATCAGAGGGTCACTGGTTCAATTCCCAGTCTAAGGCACATGCCTGGGTTGCAGGCCAGGCCCCCAGTAGGGGGCACATGAGAAGCAACCACACATTGATGTTTCTATCTCTCTCTTTCTTCTTCCCTTCTCCTCTCTCTAAAAATAAATAGTCTTAAATAAAAAATAAAAAAAAAACAACTCTGTCCCATAGCCACGGGTGGCTATTCTTGCAGCGCACTGTCAGTGAGTCCTTGGTCACTGTCCTCACCAGTGCAAGTCAGTCTGGGGAGGACACAGGCACAGCTGGTCCAAACTGTCCAGCTGAGAACTGGGCTCGGACTGAGAGCACCACTCTCAGCCCAGTCACACCACTCCAGGGAGCGCTTGCCTTTCATATAAACACTAAGGGCAGAACTTTCAAGCCCTCAACCCCCCTCAGTCTTGCTTTTCCTCTGGTATAACCAGGGAACTTTTTTTTTTTTTTGAGGTGAAGGCTAAAAAGAGCAATGACTGTTCTTTTAAATGGGCGCTGGAATGTTTTACTGCGAGACTTTTCCCTCATACAGCATCATTTTAACTTTGGAAGCTTTAACAAAGGCTTCAGTGAGTTTGACAAAAGGCTGGCCTACTCAGAATTACTGCGACCCAGGAGCAGTGTCCAGTACTCTGGAAGCCAGTAGGGCTGCGTCGTCCTCCACCCCAATTCTGCATTGAAAGTAGGGGCTCTTGCCATGAAGATCCCACTCACCCCTCCCCCAGTCTCCTCAACTCCAAATGATAGGTGATGCCATTTCACCAGAAATGTGGGCAGCTAGGCGACAGTGGGATTGTCCCAAATCTGGAGGAGAGACGTCCAGGTGGGTCAGTTAATGCCTTCACATGCTATGGCTTAATGGAAATGTATGTAAACATGATGAACTGCACTCAGAGATTCTCCTCCACTCCCTCCCCAAGTCCCATTAAAGTGACAGAAAAGAGATAAAAAGGCATCTACCCACAAAAGTAAAAAGAAGATGAAAAGCATCAGAGCAGAGAGAGGTCAGCTAAACTTCTGAGAATGGTGATCGGATGTGGTGGTGATTCACTGAGCAGCCAGAGGAGTAGCGAGCCTTCAGTGTGGGGGCTGGGCCAGGGGCTTGGGCCGGTTTACCCCACAGGACCCACGAAGTCTCAGCAAGAAGAGGGTGTTTCTCATGGGGAGGATATGAGTAGGCTGAAAATGGGAGGATTCAATGAAATTCTATATAAAAATGTATGGGTCCCCTTGCCCACAACCCCTCATCCAAAAGGGAGGATCACTCTCCAGAGAGGAGAAAGCAGAGGGTTCAGGCTCACAAACCCAAGCCCAGATACACACAGTGGGTAAGGTCAAAGTCAAGCCCTGCCGCAGTTTCTAACCACGACTGGCTTCAAGCTCTACAAGCAAGGCTCAGACCCTCTCTTTCTCCATCCCACCCCATGGCAGGAAACTAGCGATACTTCGGCAAGGAAATCGATCAACCCCAGAGGCTTGACTGCAGATAATGACACTTGAGGGTTTCTCAGTGAAATAGCCAGTTACCCTCTGGGAAATTCTTCTGAAAGGAAAACTCTTACATTTCCCGTCACTGTTTTAGTTGCTCACTCTTAAAAAGCAGCAGATATTTGAGGAATGTCTTCGTGAAGAAAGACAAAAACCAACAGAAAAAAAGGGGAGATAATGTAAAGATCAAAATATCTTTTTAAAATCTGTAATTCATTTTTAAGCGAGAAAAAAGGAGATAAAGCACCCACAAAACAAGATCAAGATGCCATATAAAGAGGAACAAATAAAAATGATAGCACAAATTTTTAAAACTTTGTTATAAAAGTTGGAAATGTGTACATTTTAAAGGAAGGACATGTAAACAAGAAATTGGAAAATAAGAGATAAAATATGAGAAAATTAGATTAGTCCACCAATTATGAGAGCTAGAGTTTTTTTTCACTCCGAATGAAGAAAATTATCAAAAAATAAAATAAGAGAACTTTTGAGAAACGAAGGACTCCTGATTGAACTGTCCCACCAACTATTTGGCATAATGAATAAAAAAAACAAAAACAAATAAAACAGGTGAAAGCAAACCACCTTAAAATCTCAGACTCCTGGCAAAAGCGAGAGGACTCTACTACGTTCTATAGAGAAAAGACCCACAAAGGGTCTGGAATCAGAAAGGCATTGAACTTTTCAGGAGCAAAACTGGAAGCCAAAAGAATAATGGCTTCAAAAGTATTTCCAACCTAGAATTTATAGTCCCCCAAACCATCAATCGAAATACGAAAATAAAAGAAATACATTTTCGTTTTCAGTCATGCCAGACTCAGGAAACCAAAAACACCAGGAAGCTATTGGAGGCTGCGGTTCACCAAAGCAAGGAGATACACCAAGAATGAGGATGATACGGAATCAAGGAAACGGGATATCCAACACACGTGAGAATTCCTAGTGTGATGGATGGGACCCCCAGGTCAATGACAACAGCTCTTCAGCTGACCTAAGAAAACACCAGTTTATGCTGCAAGAGGTAATATGAAAGCTCAGGAAAAGAAATATACAGGCAAAGGAGGACTGAGGGAATACCTGATAGATTGGAACAGAAATCTCTAGAAGGATAATCATCAAGAAAAATATGAATCACATCGATTATCTGATATGTTAGAATGTTCTGAGAAATTTATACTCTGGCAAAGAATTTGAGGATAAATAAATGACAGGTCCATTACAAAATTAGGACATGAAAAAATGAGGCAATTTTTAACATCTAGGGAAATAAAACAGTAACCATGAAAGAAAATAATCGTAGTATACTACATGGCCAGGTTGTTTATACGAGCATAATATTGCAAAAATATAATTTTGTTTTAACCAAAAATTAATCTAGAGTTGACTTCTTTGGGAGAATATGGGGAGGTGTTTACGAAAGGAGTCAAGCTTTATATTCTATAATGAGAGGCAAATAGATGATATCTCTTATGGATGCAATGATTGTTTCCCCCCAAATTCACATGCTGAAGCCCTACCCTGCAATGTGACAGTATTGGGAACGGGGCCCTTGGGAGTGGTTAGGACTAGCTGAGATCACGAGCATAGAGTCCTCATGAGAGGGATTAGTGCCCTCAAAAGACTCATAAGAGAACTTGCTTTCCCTCCACTCTCCGCCACGTAAGGACACAATGAGAAGTCAGCAGTCTGCGGCCTGGGAGACGGTTCTCACCAGAACCCAACCACACCAGGACCCTGATCGCAGACTTCCAGCTGTCAGAACTGTGAGAAAATGAATTTCTATATTTGTAAGCCACCCAGTCTGTGGTAATTTGTTATAGCAGCCCAAAGGGACTAAGACAATATCTAAACTGTAAAATTAAAAAATTGCGATGCAATCTTATTACTTTACAACATGGAGATAAACATCAGAAGACAGAACTAAAAGAGTTAAAATGTTTGCCAGAGGGGTGGGTGGGTGAGGTGGGGTGAGCAAAAACTGCTTTACTTGTGGTTGTTATTGTTGTAAACTGTTTCATTTTTTTAAAGATTTTATTTATGTATTTTTAGAGAAGGGAAGGGAGGGAGAAAGAGAGGGAGAGAAACATCAATGTGTGGTTGCCTCTCACACACCCCCTACTGGGGACCCGGCCTGCAACCCAGGCATGTGCCCTGACTGGGAATCAAACTGGCAACCCTTTGGTTCGCAGGCCGGCACTCAATCCATTGAGCCTCACCAGCCAGGGCCTGTTGCATTTTTAAAACTATGTCCATGTACTGATAAAAATGAAAATTAAATGTAAATGTAAAATGTTTGTTGGAGGTCTCTGGCTTTTACATTCTGAAAAACTTTTAGCATAAAAGAGTATTTACTAAGTACTTGCCTCATATACAGCAAATTTTAGGCCTCCGAAAGAGTTTATATTGTATTACTCCTTAGAAAATTCATTTTTATATGCTTTATCAGTTTTGTTCAAAAAACCTTGACAGAATGCCTACTGTGGTCCGTCACTATGTACAAAGGTGAGAAAGCTCTGGCTTCACAGCTGAAGGAAGACCTCACGGCCTGGTGGGAAGGCCCAGCCCCGCGGTGCGTGCGGCCAGTGCTGGAGTGAAGCGCCACAGAGCAGGGGAAGCACAGCATTCTGAGGCAGCCGTTGTGACGTACGTTAAGTGCTGCACATGTTTCTTAACCAATGCACACTATTATCATTACGCTGGCACTGACATTTGCTGTCTGCTTTATCTCTGCCAAGCTCTTGTCGTGTATAAAGCTTATATAATCAAAGAAATATTAAAAAGGGGTTTTTTTTTTACATCTACTTAAGCTGTTAGCCTCTGAAGGTGTCATTTGCCCCTCCAAATTTTCTTTATAAAGAGTCCAGTAATTCAAATAATACCAAATACTGAGAAAATTATTAGATATGAGATTGTAATGTAGAGCTCAGAAAAGATTGTATTATGACCCGGGGATTTCTTACAATCACAGCTCCTAACACGGAGTCTAATACATTCAACACGTTTCATCAAAGCCCCAGCTCCCCTGGAATCAAAGGGAAAGCAAACAGGTAGCAGGTCTTTAGTGGGTCGTGTCTGCTCACCACACCTCAAGTTCTTTCTCTGGTCACAGCTCCTCTCAACCTCCGTTTAGGAACTGCTCCTTCCTCTCAAACCCCGGGGAGGTTTGCGTAAGACACTAGCCACTGCAGCCTGCCCTGGAGCACTGGCTCATGACCCAGCCTGAACTGGGAGGGGACCACGCTGGCCAGAGTGTCCTCCTTGGAACAAGAAGCAGTGGGAGTGTCTCTCTCTTTCTCTGCAGCACAGCTGTACAGATGTCACATCAGAGCTGCTTTATCCATGTCCCCTCATAGAGGAGAAAGCTTGGAGAATAGCATTAATAACTGTAACTTACTGAACTCTCATAATAGGTCAGACCCTATCCTAAGGATTTCCCAAATACTAATTTATTTAATTCTTAGAGCAACCCTCTGAGGCAGGTTCAAATAGGATCCCCATTTTATAGGTGCAGAAATTGAAGCACAAAGACGCAAAGGAATTTTTGCAGCCAGATTCCCAAATCCAAACTCTCAATCAACACACAGAGCAGAAGCCAGAAGTGGGGGGAATGGACTGGAGTCACTTGCTGTGGAGACATTCTTGTTGGTTCGCAAGCCCTGACTGGCACATCCCGTCTAACACGCAGGTTGAGATCCCTTCGTACCTTAGAGGCTGATTGGGAGAAAACGAGGCATTACTGTGTAACTCTACAGACCATTCAAAGTCAAGTGTGAGAGAAGGGAACGAGCGCCCTTGCTCTGGGTGTGGCTACATCTACGTGGGATGCAGCCAACTAGGGACAATGCGGACTGAGGTCAAGGCTGGCGGGGGAGGGGGGGGGAGACGGCTAATAGAAAGGAAGAACCTATATGCCTAATGGTGTCATTGAGCCATGAAGTGAACCAGCCCCAGAGCCATCTGACCTCCAGATTTATGGTTATGTTAGCTAATGATTTTCCTCATTAAGTTATTTTGAATTGGAGATTTGTTCATTGTAGCCAAATTGTCTTATATGATACTCCTAAAATCTTGCCTCTGCCACTTATCAGCTATATGATAAATATGGCTTCACTCCAACTCCTGGAGGCTCAGTTTCTCCCTCTGAAAAATGAGTTAATAATGCTTATTATTAGATATTTTTTAAGAGGAAGGGTTGTCTGAAGCGGGGCAGACAGGTGCTATATACAGTACAGAGCAGGCTGTGTTATCGGTGCCAACACAGCATCCTTTCGGGTCAGTAGACCCATTGGACCTTAGAATGGATGCACGGCATGCTAAGACTGGGGAAAAGTACTACTAGTGTGATCTTAGGCTCTGCGACACAGAGACTGGGACATAAGGATTGAAGGCAGAGGGACCCAGCACCTCCTCATGAAATGATCCCTACCAAGGGCAAGAGAGTATTTAGATTTATGCCCACATAATTATTCGGTTATGAATTTGAAGTTTACAAAACATGCATACATGGACCATGCTTTCTTTTAGACAGGCTATTCAGTAAGAACTCAAGTTTAAAAGGCCCCAAAAGTTGCTAATCATAGTCCGGATCCTGCTCAGGTGAAAATGCCTTATAGGCAAAGTCTCCAGTATAATCTGCAAAAGTTACACAGGGACCACATCTGGTTGCTTTGCTTTTATCTCATCAGACAGGCTGAAATTTGTATAGGAAATGGAAAGCAAGCATCCAGTTCAACCTCAGAGAGTCCCTAATTTCTGACCAAGGGACTTCCTTAGAAGCCGGGGCAATGCATCGCATACACTAGCCATCTCTTAGCCCAGTGTGCTCAGCTCTGCTTTGAGGCTATTCCAAAAAATAACCGACTTTAACTTTTGAGTGGAGGTTTTTGGGGTTTTTTTCCTCTGATGATTTGTTCTATGGGAGTATGGGCTCATACAAGTGGCTCCACAGAAGTTCTAGAGTTTACTGGGTCACTTTTCCTTTGAGACTCCATCCACAAGCAGGGTGGTCTCATTGGGTCTGTCAATCATGGCCCCTCCTCCGCCAGGCGCCAGGCGGTGGACCAGCTCTCAAACAGGCTTGCAAGGACCCCAGGCGCTGGCCTGTCCACAGTAACTGCTCCTAGGGTGGGTGAGCAGCTGAGGCTACTTTCCCCAGCTCTTCTGGAGAGCAGGGGTTGAACATGGGTGAGTCTAAGAGTATTTTGTTAGAACTCCATAGCATTTTCAAAAGCAGATATTTTTTACATGAAAAATCCAGATTTCTGGCTTTTCTTGAAAATTGGAGGATCTGGTAACCCTGGGTCATGTCCCTAAAGTGACTGTAGCTGGTTGTGGAATCTCCATTTGTCACAGTGCCCAGTACATGGCCCTTGTCACATATTTATATTTCCTGCCTGGCCCTGCTCCCTGCTCTGGAAAACTACTGGGAAAGGCTGCCTTTGCCTAGAACCCCTGCTGGGGGCTTCTCCACTCAGGGAGGAAGCCTCTGCCCAGCATGGGAGAAAAGGAAGTCTTCAGAGGGTGGCAGATCCAAGAAGCAGAAATAGTGCACCTAAGGACACTGGAGGTGAGACTGAGTAGCACTTAGGGACTTAGCCATTTAGGCCCTCATGGTCACCTGTGTGTCAGAAATCTTCGTCCCCAAAACTTCGCTCTGGGGATTCCCAGATAAAGGGACAACTTATCATCACACCACTGCACAGACCTCAAAGGCTCTGACCTCACAGATGTGAGTAGGATTTGAGGTTCTTAAAACCCTGTAAGTCTCTGTTCTACCATATTTCAGATGGGCCTGACAGATTACCCAGATTTAAATTTGGAATAAATTAGAGGCAGCTTGGCAAATACTCTCTTTTGTTCTCTTAAGAGCAACTTGTAAAAAGGTGCTGGAACAAGGCAACTTAAAAGGGATGGTTCCAAGCTGTGAGGGCTGCATTCACCTGCAGGCAAACCTGTCTTCCATTTCCGGCAGCAGCGGTTCTGGGCATGGGAAGATGGCATCATAGGGCACAGACAGCTGGCGAGTGCTTTTGTGGTTTTCTCTCTGGGAGATTGTGTAGGTTTGTCAGTGTGTGTACGTGTCCTTCCGCCCCAGTTTGTGAGCGGAGAGCTAAAGCTCTCAATGGGGGCATTTGCAACGTTTCAAAGGAGCAAAGACAGCTGTAAAAGGAACCCGTGCTTTTTCTGGGGCTGTTTACAGAGAAGTAACCCCTGTGTCATTTTCCCTCGCAGGGAGGTCCTTCCCTTGATTGCTAATCGTCTGTGTACTTTCGCCATGTGTGGTGTAAGCCGTGGTCCGGCCGAGCAGCCCCCTCCACCCGCAGCTTCCTCCAACTGTGGCCGGCCACCCAGGGTGCAGCCACCGCAGTCAGGTCCCCTGCCGGAGGCCGCCCTGGGTTCTCCGCGCCCACCCCCGCCCCACCCCGGCCGCTCCCCACCGCGGCAGCCCTGCAGAACAGCCCTCCCTGACCTCCTGCCCAGGACACCTTCTCGTGCCTTCCATCCAGGGCAGCAGCCGGGCCGCATGCACGTTCTTCCGAGCCTTGCTGGGAGCCAGGGAAAGCCCAGAAAGGGAAGTGGCAGGCGTGTGGCCACCGGCGAGCACGGCCTGCGACCTCGCAGCCTCCACGGGCGCCAGCACCTCCGGGAGAGTCTTTGGGAGCCTCCCATGTGACTCGTGATCGCTCAGATCACTTGAGGGACCGAAAAACACCCCGGAGGCTTGTGTGCCTGGCTGGAGCTTAGGGACAGAGGGAGTGAAGGAAGGGGAGGCCAGATTCAGATGACAGCGAGTCCCGTTCAAGGACTAGGAGCAAGGGGTTGGTGGGGTCAGAGGTACCCTCCCTAAGTCCCCAGGCTCGGTATGGAGGCTGGCCCAAGGAGGCGCAGGGATGGCAGCAGGGATGGCAGCAAGGAGGCTGGAGGTGGGCAGCTCTCCTGGTCCTCCAGGGAGAGAAGGGGAGTGGACAAGGGTGGCCTCAGTCCTGGCATGTTCCAGGGACAGGCCAAAGATCCTGTCCTCTTGGAGCTTATGTTCTTAGGGGGCTGCCAGGCTGTATCTCAATACATAATACAGTAAAGTTTCAAGTTGTGATAAGTTCTTTGAATAAAAAAGGAGAGTGAGGGGAATGGAGAAGGCAAATGAGGAAAATCGAGGTGTAGAGGGAAGAATCCAGATGGGAAGTGGTAGTGTGGACTCCTCCACCCCTTTCGCTTCCTAGTCTGGACCGCACAGGGCAGTGCTTCCCCATGGGGCCTGGTGAGGAGCCCCTCTCAGTGAGCCCCGGGTCCAGGGTGGTGTGCTTGTTCAGCAGGTGTCCCGGGTGAGTCTTATCCTCAGACAAGTTCAGGAACCAGAGGCGTGAAGACTGTGATGTGTGAAATCGGGTAGACTGGAGCATTAGCTTCACACCTATCACTTTTCTTATGACCTGGGACCCTATGCTTAAACCTCCTAAGCCTCACCACCGCCATCTATAAAATGGGCATCATACCATTGCTAGCTTCACAGAGCTGTTATAAAGATTAATGATGAAATGCACATAAACCACTTTGCAGGGTGTCTGGCCCAGAGTGTCAGTGATAACATATGGAGGAGGGGCTCTCTACAGCATGATTTGTTAATACTTGATTACGTTCTGTCAAGTTAACGAGTCTCTATAAAACTCTACTGTTTATGTTTTACATCTTGAAGCCCAAACTCTTTTTTCCCTTGCTCCCCATGTTAAATCAAGTCCCACTCACCCCATCTCTCAACCGAGTGTCCTGCCCCCATGGCCAATGCTCTGGTCCAGCGGTCACCACCCCCACAGCCATAGCCTCCCACAGGGGCCTCCCTGACCACCTCTGAACCACCCATTCACTGAGCCTGAGCTTGCTGCTGCTTTAACAGGATTGGATCACTCTTTCACTTAGTTTAATGGGTTCCCATTGTTCTTCCAATAAAATCAACATCATTACATGCCTCCTGCTTCATGCTCCAGCCTGACCATGGAAACCCTACCCTTGGAGTTTTCGGTTGAAACTTTAACATGACTTATGCAGGAAGCCGTTATACTTCCATAGCAACCTTTTGTAAAAGTCATCGGACTTGCGATTATAGTCATCCCTCAGTATCCATAGCGAATGGTCCCAAGACTCTCGGGGGACCAAAATCCACGGCTGTCGAAGGCCCTTCTATAAAATAGCATGGCATTTGCAAACAACCTATATTTGCATATGATAGGCTACAGCAGGGTGTGCCAATAGTTCATTCACATGGACTCAGCATACTGCTTGGCACCGTGGTAAATTTCAAGTGTTGCTTTTGGGAACTTTCTGGGATTTCTTTTCCTGAATATTTTTGATCCATAGTTTGTTGAATTCGCAGATGAAAAACCCACAGATACGGAGGGCCAACTATAGTTGTTTAATGTCCGTCTTCCCCATGGAATTGTAAGCACCGAGAGAACAAGGACAGATCCTGTCCTCTGAGAGATGTGGGTTGTATCGGGAGTGAAAGGGCCCCTAGTGAGGCAGCTCCCTAGGTTTGACTCTCAGCTCTACCACTCACTAGTTGTGTGACTGCAGGAAATCATTTGGGCTTCCTAGGCTTCTGCCTCCAAATCCACAAACTCTACCTCATGGGGTTATTTTAGAATTAAATTAGATAATATGTGAGAGCTGCAGAGAACATCCATTGCCTGATACATGGCTGACCTTTATTAATGCTAACTGTTGTTATATTTATTCATTCTAGACCAGTATCTAGACATTATGCACTCAATAAATAGTTGTTGAATGAAAAATATCCTTTATCCTGCTTAGTATGTGGCTTGCCCATGCCCGGCAGCCAGCTACCATTTATGATGCTTCAATTCCATAGCCAAGCAGAGAGTCTTGAGTAAGTAACTTGTGTGTATTTTATGTATTTGTGTAATTAGAACAAAGAATGGAGTTTCTATAGGATGGTTTGGAAAAGAGATTCTGATTTCAGAAATAGAATGTTTCAATAGCTACAGCTGGAATTTCCTGGGAAGAGACAATTTGGGGTAACTTACTTGCAGAATGCTTTGGAAGTACTTTGGCCTTCAAGTTCTCAAATACACATTAAAAGAATGGAAATATTATAATGTAATCTAATTCCTTCTGTCTTCCTTAGGGATTGTGGACCGCGGTGAAAGTCTGGTTTTTAGGGTACAGATGCAAGCTACACAATATAGTGACTTGATTCTAGCAAACATCTTCATATGGATAAAAACACCCATGCCTGTGCCCTGAGGCATTGCCTATCTTCATTAACACTGACTTAAGGCAGAGTCTTAAAAACTCCCATCCATGTGCTACAGAAACATCAAGGCTGTCTGTCCCACAGGCAATTGGGCAGAGCTCCCAACCATGACGGCACAGCAGCGAATTGTGGGATTTGGAAATATTCTGAACTGCCCAAACCTCCGTCTGGACCCTGCCCCACAGGCAGTTCCTTCTAATCGTTAAGGTTAGTGGTGATACTGAAAGGGTTACCTGTGTCTTTAATTACCAGACTTCCATGTTCATGACTTGTCTTAAAAGATGTATGGGGAGAAGTGATAGCAGGCATGCTCCAGATGTGTGTTCAAATAATAATTGATTTATAGTGTTAAGTTGCATCATTAGATACGAAGATGGAATGAACCTATAACCCTCCCCTTTGGGGTCACACTACCTAGGTAAGGTGATAATTCAAACATCCACTCCTACCTGGAACAAGCCCTATCATGGGGTCATTTCAACCAAAGCTTCTCAAACCTGAATTAGCACAGGAATCCCCAGGGGATCGTGTTTAACTGCAGACTGTGACTCAGGAGGACCACAGTGGGACCTAAGACTCCGCATTTCAAGCACACTCCCCACTGATACTATTGCTGCCAGCCTGGGAATAACACATGAGTTTGGGGTTTAAAGGGATAGCCAGCTGGCTATGGGGCAGTGTTGGGGAGGGGACCCCACGAGGCAACAAAACCCTTGAAATGGTGCTCATTTCGTTTATAAGATGTTTCCCCATTTCCTACCTCCGGGTCTCCACGCCAGTTTATTCACTCTCTGTAGGGTCAGTCACCCTCACCTTAACCAGAACCAGTAAAAATATGTTCAGCTCATGCTCCGAATTAGTCTGGTCCCCAGGCCTCTATTGTCTACCTCCGGAACTGGAAACAACACTGCCATACTTCCTTAGCTTTCTGTGGCCTTTCCAGACTATTCTCGTTGATTTTTACAGAGAAAATAAGCAAACAACTGGGAGAAAGGGAGCTGGTTTACATGGATAATTCTGCTGTTCTGTTAACATTTTAAATTGTTATGGAATTTCTGCTTTAGCTCAAAATACCCATCAACCTTATTCTCCGTCAGCATTTTAAGGGACCTTCTGAAATGCAGCCCCCACATTTGGTTCTGACAGAGTCTGATAGTCTTTTAACGTAGAGAATTGCAGTGCAAGATGTTTGTGTTTATATCCCCAGTCCAGAATAAATAAATAGCTACATGGTATTGAAATCACCTGTCAAAATATCCACTGCAGTTCTGGGGCACAAAGAGAAGTTTCTTGGTGTGATTGGCTTATTCGAAGGAACAATTCAAAGGCTGTTTATCTCATTTAGTTAAAAAGAAAAAAAAAAGACCTGTAATTACTGCATTTTGACCCCAAAGCAGGCAATTACTTCACAAAAGCTCTCCCCAGGAAACCAGACATTAGCCTGGCTAATTAGGCTGACCTCACTTGCAAACCGCTCTTATCGCTCTGCACATGGCAGCCTGGGATGGGGAGGACCAAGCTGGGCCCTGGGCCTGCTCGTCAGGGCAGACTGCGCTGTGTGTTGTGTTTTTACTGCTTACTTTTATGTGTTCTTGAAGCGCCATCCTTTTCCCAGAGACAGGCTCTCATCAAAAAGAAAGGGTGCTGAACAAACTGATCCCCTTTATTACACAAGGAGGAGGAAGCTGGGTAAAAAAAAAAAAAAAAAGAAAGAAAGAAAGGAAAGCAACCAAGGTTGTAAATTCTTTCTAACATAGGAAATCATTCTTTGCCCTTTAAGAAAATGGTTTGTTGTTTCAGCCCTTGGGGCACATTTCCTTAGCCCCCTTTTGTCCTTGCACATTTTGGGGGTTAACTTCTGTTTGGGTTCTATGAGACTGAGAAAAAAATTTTTTTAATGTCTCAAGCATGCAGAATTCTCTCCTTCTAAAGAGTCAGACATCTCTTCAAGGAGCGCTGCAAGGCCGGTCACAAAATGATGACACCCCGTCCACACGTGGAGAAGCACACAGAAAGATGGCTCGTGCAGTTCTGGCTGCTCAGAGCTCAGTCACACCAGGTGGTCAGAATGCTTGCACTTGGCCTTTAACTCCAGGACATCCCAGCCACTGAAACAAGGGTTTGCACTCAGAAGATTTTCGAGGACAAGATAGGAATAGGTGATCCTTCTCCAGGGGTTTGAGCTAGAGGTATCCCCTTCCCAATGCAATGACAGGATGCCTTGGGAAATGAAGAGATGGTTTATTTGGTTTGGGTGGGTCTCAGCAGAAGGCAGTCCAAGGCAGCTTGAGTCAGCTCTGCTTAGAGGTCAGAATGGCTGGGGCGAGTCATTCCTTTGAGCTGAGATCCTAGTGGTATTAAAGAAAAAAAATGACTCTGACACTTATTAAAATGGTAAGGAAGACTTTATTCAGGACTGTGGTGATGTATGTCATGACTGTGGCAGTAGTGGAGAGACAAAGGGCTCAACTCTGAATCCGGCCAAGACAGCTGGGGATTCGCAGCCAAGGAGCAGAGTGCAGGGTCAGTGGATGGAAAAGTACTAAGAGGAGACATCAAGTGGGGATGCTTGCTAAATCAAGTTAAGATTTTTGCTGATGTCAGGCCAGGGTGATCAGATTCAAGGGTGATCCGATATCAAGGGTGATCCAATATCAAGTGTGGTGGGATTCTCACTAAAATGACTTAGCAGGATTCTTGTTACAATTGCATGAGGCTGGCTGAAGACAGGGTCTAAAGATGAGGCCTTGCCGAGAAGAGGGCTCAGAAGAGTCTAATTAAAATTTGGTCAAGGAAAGAGTCTTTGTTCGTGGAAAGCTGAAAGGCAAAAGTTGCAGGAAGCACCTGGACCCGTTGCCTAATGGGTTTAAAACAAAGACCAGAAACGGAATGAAACAGCTCTGAGCCGGGAGAGGTGGGTGTTCATCCGTGTGCACGCAGCTTGGCAGGTGTGCTGCTGGCTTCGGGATGGCTAAGCTGCTCCAGCTGGCCACGTGAGAACCAGGTGGAAAGATTCCCGACACAAAATCTTCCTGGCTTCCTGCAGCTAAAAGAGTCAAGATATTTTGTGACTACACTCAGAGGAACCAGTAGCATTTGGTGCTGTACTGGCGGTCAGACCGCCTGATGCTTTACTCAGCTCCACCTTGTATGGCACCATGAGATTTCCAGAGGAAAGTTCCCACAGGTGAATGGGAAAATCAAAGAGTGATCCTACCCACTCATTCTCACTCAAAGTCAAGTTCAAGGGATAAATATTACAAAATGGTAATGCCCACATTTTGAATGACCATTTTATTTTGAGAGGTGAGAGAGGGAGAAAGAGAGAGGGGGAAACACTAATGTATGAGAGAAACATCCATCAGTTGCCTCTCACATGCCCCCAACTGGGGACCTGGCCCACAACCTAGGTATCTACCCTGACTGAGAATTGAACCAGCAACCTTTCAGTCCACAGGCCGGCACTCAATCCACTGAGCCACACCAGTCAGGGCAGAATGACCATTTTAAAAGCTAATTATCTAGTAACATTCTGGTCGTACAGCTTGGCCTTTCAGCAGTTCCCAGTCTATCTTCCTCAGCAAACTCTACTCAGGGTCCATGGCTGAGCCAATCAGGTCCTGTATATGAGCATGAATGTGCATGTGTGAGAGAGAGGACTTTTTGAAAAGGCAAAACCATGATTCTCATAGAATTATAAAATGAACACAAGCTAAGGATTTTATTTAACATATTAATTGATGAGAGAACCAATAAGTTGTTAGAACTGGTTCAAAAAAAGAACCCAAAGAACAGACACATCTATAAACCATCAAAAATACTGAACTGAGGCACAAGGGACTCCTTCCACAGCAGGGGAGGAGGGCCAGTGGAGTCTCCATCCGCATGCAAAATTCATTTGCTCTGCTATCTGTTAGTTATACTTTACAGAATTCTAAAAAGCTCAAAGACAGTGAAAGGAGCAGAGACCACATAGAATCAAATGATCAGGAAGAATCTGTCAGACAATGCCTAGTTTTTCATTGACGACACCTAGTTATCTTTTCAGTCCATCTCTAAGTCTTTCACAATTTTTCCCTAATATTTAATATGTATACACTCACATTTTCCCACCTCTATGCCCGTGTTGTTTACTTTTTAGTAAAAGCACTCTTTCCCCTTGCTCCCTGCAAGTGCAAATACTTAGCTAGCCTACCTAAAACTAATGCATCAGAATCTCAGGGGGGCACCCAGGATTCTGCACTCTAAGTCAGCTGCCCCAGGTGAGCCTCTGACGCACAACTCCAAGGGAAGAAGGTTCGTCCTGCCCTCCAGGTCCGGAATGTGTTCCTACACATGCAGTAATGGGAAGTTGGTTCTACCGGAAGTGGGTTCTGTCCTGAAACATGAACTACAGGCAGGACTTGGAGAAGAGAACAGAAGGCACTCCAGGAGGTAGAAAGCCATGGGGGAAAGCAGGGAAGTAGGGATAGCATGGGAGTGCCTGTGCAAGCGAGGATTCCCACCTGAATGAAGTCGAGGAAGGAAAAATTGATTTCGTGAGTGTCTCAGATGTGGGTTATAAAGAACCTGATCAGCAGATTCAATTCAGAGTCAGTGCACATTTTTTTAAGCAGAGAATTAAGGTAAGAATAGGCATGTTTTAAGGAAGGCCGTGGGGACATGGAGTAGATACAGCACAGGACCTGTGAAGTGAAACCATGAGCACATACTCGATTGCTGGATGTGCTTCTCCATTTCAGCCTGGGAAAGGCAGGGATGCCTATTCAGAGAGCAAGAAGTAGACCATGACGCTAAGTATAAACACTGAGAAACTGAATGTACAAGCAGGCAATAGCCAGGCTGTATATAAAAATGGAATTCCTCCCTCAACAATCTCCCTCAACAACCCAGGAAACAAATCCATTGTCTACAGTCACCAGCCCCGGAAGCCAGACTGCTATTCTTGTAGGAAAACAGAACTCTCTCTCCTGCAACGGGTCAGGAAGCCGAACAATAACCTGTGTGACAGTTGGCCCCAAATAGCCAGGACTCGATTAATAACGGGCAGCTTCCCTAATTTTGTCTTTGCTTCCAGCTTCGAACCAACCAGGGGGAGCCAAATGTGCACCCCTAATCAATAATGTAGGGTGCTTCCCCTGCTAGTTCTTCCTCAGGCCCACAGCCTGCAAACAGGGCTTACCTGAAGTGGTCCCCTTTGTTCTCCTACAAAGCTTTTCAACTCTCCTGCCTGCCTTTGGGTCTTTGCCTAATGCAGCAATGGGCTGACTCTCTTGCTAGAGCAAGCTCTGAGTAAATAGCCTTTCCTTGTTGTCTTTGGGTGTTCTTTGTTTATTTGCACACCACAAACAGTTATCTACATCTCTGCTCATCCAACACGAACACACTTACACCCATAGACCTGCCAATCTGAACACACGAGATTATTTTTAATATTAATTTAATGTGCTTCGTCCACAGGTGGAAAATTATAATTGACATTTACCACTTCTACATTCCATATGTCTCACACATAAATAAAGTCATTCCATCAGGCAGCTGTACTAACTAAAAAAAAAAAAGCAGTAACTTAGAAGACATGGATTCTAGTCCCAGCTCTGCACCATCTGTGTGTTCTAGGTCAAAATCTTCAACTTGCTGGGCGTTTGTTTCTTGTTCAGTGTGATGTGGACACGGGAGTCGATGGTGGCTAAGGCTGCCTGTAGTTCTGGCAGTCTGTGATTTTATAAAGAGCTGCATCTCCCCTAGCATTGTACACACTAGTCCCAGAAATCAGAAAGTCCTCTATATCTGGGTTTTTACTGTTTCTCCATCTCTCACAGACTAGGTCTTTATTCATTAAGTTCCCTCATTTAAAAAATTTTTTTCAAGTATTTCAGAATTGTATTCAGAAATGAATAAAAATGTCTTTTCAATCAGCCCCCAAATTTTACAAAGTATCCACTCTGTTTTGGTGGTGAAAGAAATGAACAATTCGGTTTGTACTTTGAGGATGGCACACACAAAGGGGAGGAATATGAAGTGTTGCACTTGTAAATTAAATTTAAAATGCAGATACCAAAAAATAGGTGTGAACAAGAAGTGTAACAGGTGAGTAGAAAAAGGAGAGAAATCACTGAAGGACCTCATCATGGCGAAGGTGGAACTTGAGCTTGGTCTGTAGGATGGGTAATATTTGCACAGGTAGAGAAGAAGAGAGAATGGGGGTGCTTCTCAGAAAGGACAGGTGGTGTGAACCGGGAAACAGTAAGTTGTTCAGAACATTCAGCCTCGTGAGACTGAGTTCCTTGCGGGGGCAGAGGTTAACTACCACAGGAATAGTGACTTCGGGTTGAAATGCACGGCACTGCAAATGCCAAGCTGGAAGTTTTACCTTTACTAATTATTACTTGGCACCATTTCAGCTTTTAATAAATCCTGTTATGATTTTTACTTGAACCTGTAGTAAAACAGACTATTCTTAGGGATTGAAAGAAATAATGTTGTGAGGGGCAAATTTTGACAACGTTTGTCTTTTGTGTGTATGTGAACCTATTTGTCTCTAGTAATGTTTCTTTAAAAAATTGTGGTAACATTACTATAACATAAAGTGTACCATTTTAACAATTTTTAAGTATACAGTTCAGAGTCATTGGGTATATTCACATTGGGCAACCATCGCCACCATTTGTCTCCAGAATTTTTTGTCATCCAAAAGTGAAACTTGATACCCATTAAACAGTAATGCCCGACACTCCCACCCCAGCCGCAGGTGCCACTGTTCTTTCGCTGTGTGTTTGACGACTCTGAGTACCTCACGTGAGTGGAATCACACGCTGTTTGTCTTTTGGTGTCTGTCTTATGGCATAAGGTCTTCAAGTTTCATCCCTGCTGCAGCACATGTCAGAACTTCCTGCCTTTATAAGACGGAGTAATATTTCATTGTATGAATAGAACATTGTTTTTCCACTTACCTGTCTATGGACATTTAGATTGTTTCCATCTTTTAGCTCCTTGTGAATAATGCTGCTCCGGACAATAGTGCACAAATATTTGTTCAGGTCCTTGCTTTCAATTCCTTCTGTGTACACACCCAGAAGTAAAATTGCTGTATCATATGGTAATTCTATGTTTAGTTTTTTGAGGACTCGCCATATCGGTTTCCACGGTGACTGCACCATTTTACATTCTCACCAGTGATGGCCAAGGGTTCCAGTCTCTCCCCATCCTCGTCAACACTTTTTTTTAACTATCCTAATGGGTGTGAAGTGGTTTTGATTTGCATTTCCTTCGTAATGAGTGATCCTGAGTACCTTTTTATGTGCTTTTTGGCCATTTGTGTATTTTCTTTGGAGAAATGTCTATTCAAGTCCTTTGCCCATTTTTTAAAACTGCGTCTTTTGTTGTTGAGTTGTAGAAGTTCTTTATAGAGTCTGGATATTAACTTATTAGGCCTATAACTTGCAAATACTCTCTTTTATTCTGTTGGTTGCATTTTCACTCTGTTGATGTTGCCCTTGGATGCACAAAACTTTTTAATTTTGATGAAGTTTGACTTATCTCTATTATTCTTATATTGCCTCTGGTTTTCGTGACATATCCAAGAAGTCATTGCCAAATCCAATATCATAAAGCTTTCCCCCCTATGTATTCTTCCAAGAGTTTTATAGCTTTAGCTCTTATATTTACATCTTTGATCCATTTTAAGCTAATATTTATATTTGACGTAAGGTAAGGGTCCAACTTCATTCTTTGCATGTCAGTATCTCCTTCTCCCAGCACCATTTGTTGAAAAGACCATCCTTTCCCCCATTGAATGACCTCGGCATCCTTATTGAAAATCATTTGACCATATATGGAAAGCTTTATTTCTGGGCTTTCTATTTTGTATAATGTTTACCTTTTAAGGTAGCTAATAATAATATTCATGTTGAAGAAACCAGGAGAAAGAAATTGTTTTTCTTGAAAATTATAATAACTTCCAATATGAGAAAATGCATCCCTTTAGTTATTTATTTTTCTCTTCAGGATTTTTTTTACTTTTTATTTTTAAATAATTATAAGTTCAAAATAGTACAGAAGTCCCACATACCTTTCACCCAGTTTCCCCCAATGTACGTACGTACATATTACCTATCTATAGTGCAATATCAAAACCAAGAAATTGACTTGAGTACAATTTTAGGTCTTATTCATATTTCAGCAGTTTTACATGCATTTGTATGTGTGTGTATCATTCTATGAAGTTTTATTATTTGCGTAGATTCATGTGACCACCACAATAATCAAAACACAGCACAGGTCCACTACCCAGGATCCTTTATGTTACCTCTTTATAGCCAAACCCATTTCCCTCCCTTTTCTCCCCCTCCCTAACCCCTGCCAGCCACTAATCTTTTCTCCATCTCTGATTTCATCACTTTAAAAATGTTATATAATGGAATCATACAGTATGCCACATTTTAAGACTGTCTTTTTTCATCAGTGCTGTTCCCTTGAGGTCCATCCCAGTTGTTGTATGTGTCCACAGTGCCTTTGTATTGCTGAGTGCATTCCAAAGCATGGATGTTCCAGTTCGTTTAACCATGCATTCACTGAAGGACATTTGGATTGTTTACTATTTGAGGTCGTTATAATTAATGCTAATATGAACACTCTTGTACCTGTTCTTATGTGAACATAAATTTTAATATCTGTGGGATAAATGCCCAGAAGTGTGACGGCAGGGCCATATGCTAGGTTTAGTTTTATAAGAAACTGCTGAACATTTCTCCAGAATGGCTATACAATTTTATATTTCCACCAGCAATGTCTGAGAGAGATCCGATTTCTCTGCATCATCCCCAGCATTTGGTATTGTCACTATTTTTCATTGTAACTGTTCTAATAGGTGTGTAGTGATATCTTGTGATTTTTCTGGAAGGGTTTTTAATTTGCTATATATTCAGCTGCTTTGTGTTGCTGCCTTCTTCCTCATAGTCCCATTCCAACAGAGAAAACTCTACACTCCCTCCTCTGCACTTTATTATTCCTCCTGGGACTAAAGGACTGTAGAAAAGTCTCCCCATTTTCTCTTGGATTATAGTGTCCTGATAAAGCCTTAGTTATCACCTTCCATTTGCTTTCTGTTGTGGATTTCGTCCCGCAAAATCCGTGGGGGGGACCGCACCGATTGCGTGAATCAAACTCACCCAGAGACACGCTTGGAGAATAGAGTCCAGCTGCCACGGGCCTTTCCCTCCATTTTCGAAAGACCCCGGGCATAGCTCAGCCGGGCTTTTTATTAGAAGCTTTAGGACACATTTACATTGGATTGATTATTCATGAACTTATGCAGAACAGGGGTCTTCAGTAAGGTCATGAGGATATATGGGAAGGGAATAGATAAGGGGTAGGTTTACTCAGTAAGGTAAACATTAGGTATAGAGCATTAGGTTGTAAATTCAGGTCCGGTGGCAGACAGGACCAGGGTAGTACATTAAACAGGAGACAAGTAAATTGAGGGTAAGCTAACTAGGGCTGTTAACTTTTAGGACCATAAAACATTGAGACAGAGAAGAATTTCATGGATTCATTAACTTAAGTCTCTTGACTTTGGGGAAAGAGAGACTCAGCAAGTCAGAGAATTTCTTAAGATACATTTTTGCCAAATTCCCATTAGAGAATTCCTTTTTTACAGACACGAATCACGCTTGCCCACACGGGAATAATTCTACACGCGGAGCCGAGCTCAGACATGCGTGATTCTCAGGACTGCGTGTTTTCACGCATGTGGAAAGAATTCCCACAGCTTTCACCATCAGCCCTGTAGTCAGCAGAGAATGAGAGAAGGAAGCAGCTGGCCAGAGGGCTAAGAGAAGCAGGCCTGTTCTCTGAGCCTGTGTACATTCATTTCCTAGTTCCAGCTCACACTGTTCTGCTCTCCGCTGTTTGGGGAGAGAGGGAAATGTAAATGTACTTGCTGTTGTTTAAGCCTCCTGGACATTAAAAGCAAAGGCAGCCGTACAGCCTTTTTCCTAAATAATGTCAGATGACCCCTTTGAGAGCTCTTCAAAGATGATTTACACACTTCAAAGACTTTGAAGTTAGAGGGGGCCCTGGGTGAGGCCCTCGGTAAACACTAATTATGTGCCTACTGTTTGCCTGGCCCTAGGAGGGGTGCTAGGTGAGAGATCTGCGCATTGAGAAGACAGACTCTCCATCTATCATCAGCAGTTACATGTGAGGTGGGTGAAGTGCTTATGCAGAGAGGTGACCAAGTGACTTTTGCAACTCAGGAGGACCCTACAGCTTGCTCCTTGGGAATCAGAGAATTCCATGAGCAACTCATCCAGAGCTTTTTAAGCCTTACTGAGGCTGAGAATCAAGTGGGGTGCCTGCTAAAAATCTATTCCTGGATCCCACTCCACATGCACTGATTCAGAGCCTCTAGAACAAGGACACACCTGGGAAACTGTGTTTTAAAACAAGCTATCCATCTGTGCTCTGGACTGAATTGTGCTCGCCACCCATGTTGAAGCCCTAAACCCCAATGTGATGGTGTTCAGAGATGGGGTCTTTGGGAGGTAATCAGGTTTAGATGAGGTCATGAGGGTGGGATTAGTGCCCTTATAAAAAGAGACACCAGACACACACATGCACAGATAAACTTCTATGTGCGGACACAGTGATAAGGTGACTATCAGCAAGCCAGGCAGAGAGGCTTCAGGGTAAGCCAAACCTGCTGACATCTTGACCTTTGACTTCTAGCCTCCAGAACTGACAGAGCATGAAGGCAGATGTCTGCATGCCAGGAAAAAGGCTCTCAGCAGGAACTCAATCAGCCAGCACCTTGATCTTGGACTTCAGTCTCCAGAACTGTGAAAAATACATTCCTGTTGTTTAAACCACCCGGTCTGTGGTATTTTGTTATGGCAGCCCGAGCTGGCTAACGCAATATGATTCATAGAATCCTCCTGATTGAGGACCATCGACGCAATCTAGCCCTCCCACTTCACAGGGAAGGAAACTGAAGCGCAGTGAAGTTAAACACCTCATCTAGTGACCTCTATATCTGGTTCATAGTCCAGTCGTGATTAAGCCAAGACTGTCTGACTTTCAGACCATCGCTCATTTTACCAACTGAAAGATGACAAGTAGGTTTATCTGCACGTCAACTCTGGTTGATCACTGGTGGCAGCCCAGAGCACTTTGTCAGGAAGGATTCTGAGGATAAGTCCAGGCTCAGCTGATGTGGGCCCCGGACCAGCAGGAGAGTGTGCTAGAAATAAGAAGCACCACGGTACTGATGGGAAGCCTGGATGTGGAGTCCAGGTCAAATAAATGTTCTTGTCACCTAAGCTCATTGAGAAGAGTAGACCTGGAGGTGCCTTCTGTGGACCAGCAGCATGAGCACCACCTGGGAGCAGGTCAGAGCTGTGGATTCTCTGGTCCCACCCAAACCTCCTGGATTACGACATCTGGGAGTGAGCCAACAAATCTGTCTGGATTTTTATGTACACTACAGCCTGAGAAGCACTGCACTAGAACATAAGGACAATAATATCAGTGTCTCTGGGTGGTTTCACAAGTGTGAACTAGTCTCCATCTTCCTGGCAGACATCTTACTTCCATGGGCTCGCTGAGGAATGTCTGCTTTCCCATCTTCCCTTCTGCCTCAGTATTTAGCCTGGTGCCTCTCACACCTACTTCTCCTCTGGTTGCGTGTGGAACAAATGGAATCCCTCAGAGACCTCCTGGGAACATAAGGCTGCTTTACACAGCCCTCATCCCTCATAACTAATGAAAGCATGCCAGGGCTGTGTATTTTTAGTTAGGATGTCTGGATTTGCCAGTTCCCAGCCTCCTTCTAACCACGTGGCCCACATTGTACAACTATTACACTCCTTTATTACAAACCTTCCATTTTCTGTTAAGTAATGTGTTTGGAAGCCTGAGTGAATCAGAGACAGTAAGCATTTGATTGCTTACATTATTTTGGTTCAAACATGGCTCATGGCCCGGGACTAATTTATTTATTTTTACATGGTACATTTCTATTTCACTTGGGAATTTGCCACCCCCCATTCTCTCTTCCAGCTACTCTGCCTTCGCCCACCCACCCCCCTTGCCACCCTTCTTCCCGGTCCTGAAAGATGCCCCATCAGCAGCCTCCAAGCCAGAGACTCTGTTTTCTGCCAGTGCGGTTCCCTCGCACGTTCCTGCCCACCCACAGCTTCAGACCGACAGGCAGAGACCACCTACCACCAGCCCAGGAAAGCGTGTCTTTTTCCCCAAGCCAGTCTGCCTTCTCCCCATGGGTGCACATCTAACCACATGGGTGTGGGTCTGGACTCCTGCAAGGGAGCACCCTTCCTCCAGGAGCCACCATACCTAGCCATGAAGATTGTAGCAGGGGTTTGCTCAGCATCACCTGGGGAAGAAAGCCAGCAACCTAGATCTGACAGAATCAATATCCTATTTCAGGTCCCCTGAGCCAAGCTGTCCCCTGCCTACCCCTGCCCCCATTTGCAAAAACAGCCTGTTCTGCATATGGGATGGAAACTGTGTCCTGGCAAAACACAAAAAGTAAATATTTAAAGGGAAAAAAGCACACACAAGGAAACAAAATGCCTTGCGTTTATGTTTCCATGGTCTGCCGCCAAGAACCTCCCAGCGTCTCCCGGCTCGTGTTCAGTGTGCCATATGGTTTGAGACGAGCGGATTCAGGCTCCTCCACAGTTGTGAAAAACATCAGTCCATTTGGTCTGTCCTTTCTCTCCCTGCATTTGTTGTTCATTTGCAAGTTTCTCACATCCCTCGGCCGACTGCTGTCAGTGTGTTTACAGGTTTTAGATTTCTGGTGGAATCTGAAACACCACACCACACAAAGCCTGCCACAGACCGTCTCCAGGAGGAGGGAGGCCACTCCTGGGTGCTTGAAGGGACGTTC
Source organism: Micronycteris hirsuta (assembly GCA_004026765.1). Taxonomy (NCBI): domain Eukaryota; kingdom Metazoa; phylum Chordata; class Mammalia; order Chiroptera; family Phyllostomidae; genus Micronycteris; species Micronycteris hirsuta. Next base: position 132,722 of record PVJI01000863.1, read on the forward strand.
TCGGCCATGCCCTGGGACACGTGTGACCCAGATGAAGCTCACCTTGTGATGCTTCAATGATGATTATTTTTTCCTTGAAAGTTGGGCCCCCACAAAAGTGACTTTGTGTGTCATCCCCCACTTGGCACCCCCTGTGACACTGCTGAACTAGCAGCTTGGAGGGTCCCTGCTTGCCAGGAGTGGGGAGGACAGCTGCCAGCCTTACAGGGAAAGGCAGAGATGGGAATAGTGGGTGAGAAGTGGACCGCCTGAAACGAAGCCTTGCCCCCTTCTCACTTCAGGACAGAACTGGACTCCTAACTTTCCATGTTGAGGTTATTGTCATAAACTATCATAAGAAATGAATTTAAAATATCCAAGGTCTGATACTCCCTTATCTCAGTTCTAGGAGTGGAAAGCACAGCACCAATGATTGGGGGTAACAAGCAGATACAAAGCAACATCTTTCCCATTAACTAAAGAAGTTCAGGTAAGCAGTCAGAGTATGATTTGCATGTCCAAACCTGTGCCCATAACTTTTCCCACCACCTGTGCCTGGTGACATTTCCAAAGACAGAGCAATATGGAGAAAACTCATTCTTTTTTTTTTTTTCTTTTTAAAGAGAGAGAGAAAGAGAAACATCAGTGTGAGAGAGAAACATCAATTGGTTATCTCCCATACATGTCCCAACCAGGGATCAAACCCGTAACCTAGGTATGTGCCCTGACAGGAAATCGAACCTGCAACATTTTGGTGTATGGGACACTCCAACCAACTGAGCCACCCAACCAGGGCAAGAGAAAACTCATTCTTATTTCTTACTCAGTTCTATCCAGTTCACACTGGGATTCTGTTGATTCAGGCCTTTAATTTTTATGTTTGTCATATTTGTCAGACTTTTTCCTTAAGACATTTTGGTTTCCTGTCTTGCTTAGAAAGGCCTCCCCTCCCAGAGGTCAAAAAACATTATCCCAGATTCCTGAATAGAATTGCATTAAATTAGGTATTAATTTAGAAAGTTTTGTGTTTCTGATATTGTTCTCCTCTGTAACAGGCCAGCAAGCTATGGCCCACGGGCCATCCCCATCCCATCACCAGTATTCCCACACCACATTTCAGCAGAGCCCGGTCACACTCGTCCTTTTCCCAGTGTCTGTGACTGCTTTTGCACTACATTCCAGCAGAGGCCCGATGGCCCACGTGACCTTGAATATTTACTTTCCTGCTCTTTGCAGGAAAAGGCTACCAACCCTTGTGTGGTAGGATCTTTGAATGTCTCTCTATCTCTTCAAATCCTATTTTATTTCTATCAGTACTGGTTTATAATTTTCCTCATCTTTAAAAGGGGGCTAATGATAGTACCCATCTTATTGTTGTGACGATTAATTAACTCAATTAACATGATGTGCTTAGCACAGTGCCTGGCTCATAAAGACCTCTTAGAAAAAACAGCAGCCATCATTTTTGGCTGGAACAAAGTGCAATGGACAATAAGACACCATTTTCACCATTCTTGGTTACTAGAGAATGTGATTACAGAGAAAATATTCTTTGTTTTTAAGTGGCTTATTCGAATTACTTTTTCTGATTGTAAAATTAATATTTGTTCATTCTAGAGATTTTGAAACAGAAGTCGGAGTGGGAAAATTTTTAAATTAAAATCTCTGACCAGCTCCACAGAGGAACCGGCATTGTGGCTTTGTTGGGCACCGCGCGCAGTTTTGTCTCTAGGCACATACGCAGGTGTCAGGTGTTAACGGTTCCATGCCATTTAAGTACTAGAGACATCACATTTCTTTTTCCAAATCAAAGCTCATCCTGGCTGAGCCTAGTGGAAAGGCTAAAGTCAGTCATTCTGGGGCGCCATCCTAAATGTAACACAGTGTGTTACAGCCTGCTTTTATACAGTGAATGTAACATAGGCATATTTCCATGTCCAAAACAGCCTTATCTTAAAATATTCTATGGATATATTTGCATATTATACATGTGTCTATGCACATCTAAATATAAATACATACACAAATAATACTTTCCACTAAAATGTAGGAATGCTCCAACACTGGGCCTGGCCCTTGGATTTTTGCCAAAATCTACTATTCCACTTTGGCCTCAGACTTTGGAAGGCCAAAGAGCTGAGTGCTGACTTCAACCTCATTCCTTGGGCATGACCAATAATTGTGAAGATCCATAGATTCTCATCATACTAATTAGTACAACAACCACAGTAATCTGAACAAAGTAAGACAACATTTGAATTGATTAAGAATATCGTATTATTCACTTTTTAAGATCTACATATGTTTCTGGATATAATATGGACTAAAATCTCCTTGTGTTTTATATATTGAAATTCTATTAGTCAATCAATATATAAGAGAATAATTACCAGTTCAAGAGTAAAATGATGAAATAATAAATTATGAAAAAGGTTAATTTCACATGCAAAAATAATTATTAAGAACTTTCCAATACTAAAATAAGGAAGTAGAGAAATGCTTAATACAAATATTAAGAAAGTGCGTTAGCCAATAACCTCAGGAAGAATATTGTTTCTTTTTAGAGTTGATAATAATTTATAAAAATTTCAATGATATAAGGAAAAATATTAGATTTACTCTAATTCTAATATTTAGAGAATTATTTGGCATGGGAGCATTCTAATATTAAACAAAACAAACTTTAAGAACTATACAGGCTGTGGTAAAAGTAGGTTTACACTTACGAGTACATGAAACACAGTTTATTCTTGTATTATTTGTTAATTATTGTATTATTTTCCATATGAACAACTGTTAACCTACTTTTGCCCCTCCCTGTATTTAACTTTTGGTTACTGAATTTCACATATGCCATTAGTCTTTAAAGGGAAGATCCTGTTTATAAATTCTTATCTATCAAGATGATTTTTTAAAAGATTTTATTTATTTTTTAAGTATATTTTATTGATTGTTATTATAGTTGTCCCAATTTTTTTCTCTCCTTTACCCACCTCTACCCTGCACCCCCTCTCCCACCAGCACTCCCTCTCCTTAGTTCAAGTCCATGGGTCATACATATAAGTTCTTTGGCTTCTCTATTTCCTATACTATTCTTACCCTCCCCCTGTCTATTTTGTACCTATCAATTATGCTTCTCATTCCCTGTACCTTTTCCCTCATTCTCCCTTCTCCCCCTCATTCTCCCTTCCCTTCTCCCTTCTCCCTTCTCACCCACTGATAACCTTCCATTTGATTTTCATTTCTGTGATTCTGTTCCTGTTCTAGTTGTTTGCTTAGTTTATTTCTGTTTTTCTTTTTTAGGTTCAGTTGTTGATAGTTGTGAGTTTGTTGTCATTTTACTGTTTACTGATGATGAACTCCTTTAACTTTGCATTGTCTGGGAAGTACTTTATCTGCCCTTCCATTCTAAATGATAGCTTTGCTGGATAGAGTATTCTTGGATGTAGGTCCTTGCCTTTCATGACTGAATACTTCTTTCCAGCCCCTTCTTGCCTGAAAGGTTTCTTTTGAGAAATCAGCTGATAGTAGTATGAGAACTCCTTTATAGGTAAATGTCTCCTTTTCTCTTGCTGCTTTTAAGATTCTCTCCTTATATTTAATCTTGGGTAATTTAGTTATGATATGTCTTGGTGTGTTCTTCCTTGGGTCCAACTTCTTTGGAACTCTGTGCTTCCTAGACTTGCATGTCTATTTCCTTCACCAGATCGGGCAAGTTTCCTTCATTATATTTTCAAATAAGTTTTCAACTTCTTGCTCTTATTCTTCTCCTTCTGGCACCCCTATGATTCAGATGTTGGAATGTTTGACATTGTCCCAGAGGTTCCTAAGCCTCTCCTCATTTTTTCTGAATTCTTGTTTCTTCTTTCTGTTACAGTTAAATGTTCATTTCTTTCTTCTGTTACAATTTGTTGATTTGAGTCCATTTTCTTCCTTTCACTTTTGGTTCCCTCTATATTTTTCTTTATTTTATTTTTCATAGCCTTCACTGCTTCCTCTATTTTGCAGCTGTACTCAATCATTTCTGTGAGCATACTGATTTGCTGGTGTTTTGAACTATGCATCTGATAGGTTGGCTATCTCCTCATTGCTTAGTTCTTTGTCTTAAGTTTTGATATGTTCTTTCATTTGGGCCATATCTCTTTGTCTGTGTACCTGTTACATTGTAAGGAATGGAGCCTTAGGTATTTGCCAGGGCAGGACAACCCACTTTGCTGCATTGTGGGGGAGGGATCAGAGAGGGAACAATGACACTTGCTCTGCTCTTGCTCTGCTCTTGCCCTGCTCTCAGTCACTTCCCCGGCCACCCACAAGCAAATTGGCCCCTTCTGGTGCTGATTCCCTGTGGGTGGGCCTGTGCACGCTCTAGGACCCAGTGGGCCCCTCCAGTGGGCTCTCCTATGAACCTAGGAGTTTCTCCTGCCACTGCAACCCCCACATATTTTTACCACCAAAGGCTTTGAGGCTTTATTTCCTCATGCTGGAACCCTGGGTTGCATGGTCTGTCTAGCTTCCAAGTTGTTCCTCCTAATTTATCTGCATGGGAATGTGGGAATGCCCAGTCCACCACCTTACTGTGCATCTTCTCTGCCCATCTCCGCCTCTCCTACTGGTCTGGATGAATTTTTCCTCTGTAAGTCCTTGGTTGTTGGATTTCCATACAGCTCAATTTTCTGGCAGATTCTGGTTGTTTTTTGTTTTTAAGTTTGTTGTTGTCCTTCTTTTGGTTGTGTGAGAAAGCATAGCGTATCTACCTACACCTCCATCTTGGCCAGAAGTCTATTTATTTTTAGAGAGAGGGAAAGAAGGGAGAAAAACATTAATGTGAGAGAGAAACATCAACTGGTTGCCTCTTATACATGCCCTGGACTACAGGGACTGAACCCACAACCCAGGCACATGCCATGACCAGGAATCAAACTGGCAACCTTTTGCTTTACAGTACAACACCCAACCAACTGAGCTAAACTGGTCAGGGATATAAAGGTTAATTTAAGGTAAAATTTCATTTTCCTCACCACAAAATTTCTTAAGGAAGAAAATAAATCTAAAATCATGCACAACAACCTACATAACTTGATTAAGAAGTTGGTTTGGATTAATAAAGAATAAAAATTAAGGACTTCTGGCCAAGATGGAGGCATAGATAGACACACTATGCCTCCTCACACAACCAAAAGAGGAAAAACAACAATTTAAAAAACAAAAACAGCCAAATCTGACAGAAAATCGAATTGAGTGGAAGTCTGACAACCAAGGAGTTAAAGAAGACACGTTCATCCAGACCGGTAAGCGGGGTGCATGTGTGGGGAGATGGCAGTTTGTGGAGTGGTACCGGCAACGCTCCAACTGCCCGGAGAGAGCCGTGGCAGGCGCACTTGGCCAAAACGCAACTGGCGCAGTCAGCGAAACCTGCGGCTGGCCCACCCAGACCCAGTGAGGCTGAGACTGGTGGACAGATGGTCCCTCATTCACACACAGATAAACCAGGAGAAAAAGCTGGGGAGTGGAACAGAGCACGCAACCCATCATCATAGGGAAATAAAGCCTCAAACCACCGATTGAAAACACCCGTGGGGTGGAGGTGGCAGCGGGAGGAACTCCCAGCCTCACAGGAGAGTTCACTGGAGAGACCCACAGGGACTAGGAACTATGCAAGCCCACCCACCCCAGAGCCAGCACAGAAGGGCCCAACTTGCTTGAGGGTAGCGGGGGAAGTGCAGAGAATGGAACAAGCGCCATTGTTCGCTCAGGCCTGCCCCCACAGACAGCATCACAACGAAGCCACGTGGTTGCCCCGCTCTGGTGAACACCTAAGCCTCCACCTCTTATCTGTAACAGGTGCGATGAGAAAAAAAAAATGGCCCAAATGAAAGAACACATCAAAGCTCCAGAAAAAATACAACTAAGTGACGAAGAGATAGCCAACCTATCAGATGCACAGTTCAAAACACTGCTAATCAGGATGCTCACAAAATTGGATGAAAGTTGGTTGCAATTACTTGAACAAATGAAGGATACACTAAAGGAAATGAGGGGAAATGTGCAGGGAACCAATAGGGATGAGAAGGAAACTGGGACTCAAATCTACAGAGTGGACCAGAAGGAAGAAAAAACATCCAACCAGAAAAGAATGAAGAAACAGGAATTCAAAACAATGAGGAGAGGCTTAGGAACCTCCAGGACATCTTTAAACGTCCCAACATCCAAATTATAGGGATGCCAGAAGGAGAAGAGGAAGACCAAGGGATTGAACACTTATTAGAACAAATAATGAAGGAGAACTTCCCCAAGCTGGTGAAGGAACTAGACTTCCAGGAAGTCCAGGAAGCTCAGAGAGTCCCAAAGAAGTTGGACCCAAACAGGAACACAGCAAGGCACATCATAATTACATTACCCAAGATTAAATATAAGGAGAGAATCTCAGAAACAGCAAGAGAAAAGGAAACAGTTACCTACAAAGGAATTCCCATAAGACTGTCAGCTGATTTCTCAAAAGAGACCTTGCAGGCAAGAAGGGGCTGGAGAGAAGTATTCCAAGTCATGAAAGGCAAGGACCTCCATCCAAGATTACTCTATCCAGCAAAGCTTTCATTTAGAATAGAAGGGCAGATAAAGTGCTTCTCAGATAAGGTCAAGTTCAAGGAGTTCATCATCACCCACTCCTTATTATATGAAATGTTAAAGGGATTTATGTAAGGCATGGAGGGATATCAACAAGGGAGTGGGAGGGTGACAGAGGAGGAAAAATGTACAGAGAATAAGCAGCATAAGCGGTAGGTAGAAAACAGACAGGGGGAGATTAAGAATAGTACAGGAAATGTAGAAGCCAAAGAACTTATGTGTGTGACCCATGGACAAAAACTAAAGGGTGAGGAATGGCAGGGGAAGTGGGGCGGAGGGGAAGAAAGGGGGGAAAATGGGACAACTGTAATAGCATAATCAATCAAATATATTTTTTTAAAAAGAATAAAAATTAATGAAGAAAAGAAGAAATGCTACAGGTAGAGGAGGGACCCAAAGCATATATTTTCACTAATGATATTTCAAAATAATGTACATCATATAAATTTTTTTCTGAAAGATAATTCATTATCATTTGATGTCTTTGGAAATGAAACTTTTGAACAAAAAGCTTGTCAAAATGTTGCCCTACTGAAAACTGTTTTTAAAAGATGAAGACAAAGAACTTCTGTGATTTACTCAAGTAATTCAGTACGAAGTTTCTTCCAGAAAACATATTATTAAAATTTTTTTTACCCTGAATTCTATTCTGCTCTTCGCACCAAGTTTAATGGTGCTATTCAGTGCGCTACTTTTGAACTTCTTCCATCCGTCTGATGGCTCGGTGGATTAATGATGAAAGCCAAGTGAGCTTCATCTTTACTTTGGTGCCAAGAGGCCCTAGTTCTACCCAGCAGAGTGAATTTTATTGAGGAGATATTTACAAAATGAAAAGTTCATCAATAAAATGTTGGGCAATTGTCTCTGACAAGGAACCAAACTTAGTGGAGGCTGTACTTGCTGCAGGAGTCACCAGCAGCGCGTGGTTGTTTGCACTCTTCAGTGGTGTGTTGACAAAGCTATTATGGCACCAAATTGCTGCCTGTAATCACCAGTGATTAGGCCCCTTTCATCATTCTTTTTCATCCAAAGATAAACTACATGACATAGACATGATTTTGGAACTGCCTTATTGTGTAATTTTACAAAATGTTTCAACAAACTGGAACAGCAGCTATTATGTGTTCAAAGGCTGCTTGAACAGTAAAAAAAGCCAAGAAGTTCAATTTTAAAATTGAACCATGTGGAAAATACTGCCAATTCAGCATGGCACTAACAACCAAATGTCGCTTACAGAGAAAGTAGCTCGTTGATGGAACCTGCAGAAGTGAGCCACCTGATGGGCTTGGAGAAGGCAAGTATCTCATTTTTTAACTGCTTTAAGGTCCATTCCTGCTGCCGGACCAGTGCTGGGCTTGGCACGCAGGCAAGGGAAGCTGAGGGGCATGTGGAAATTCCCAGGTGATAGTGTTCTCATAAAAGCCAATTACATTGCTTTGCTTGTCAATGGAATATTTAAGGACAAACTTTTGCTTGAGGGCATGCAAAAACATTAGAAATAAAGATGCTCAAGTGAAGGCGAAAACCTGAGGTCCGCTTCTGAGACGTTCAGAAAGCCTCTCCAAGCAGTGCATACAGCTTCAGTTTGGGTTGTTGCTTCACCTCCACAGACCAAATCCTCACCTCCAGGAGACAGAGAGAGGAGAAGACTGGACTCTAGCTGATTACTTATGTTCAGAGAAAAGTTTCCAATTGTGTCTGTGCTATTGGCCATTTTGAATTAACAATTTTTTTGTTGTGAGGGGCTGGCTGTCCTCTGCACTATGGCATGTTTAGCAGCATCCCTGGCCTCTACCTAGTAAATGTCAATAACACCTCTGCCCCCATCGTAATAACTGAAAATGTCTCCAGACATTGCCTAATGTCCCCTATGCAAAATCACTCTGAGAACCATTGGCTTCAAGCAGCAATTTTCAATCTGTGCACCACGAGAATTTTTAAAACATGCAATGCCTATTTAGTCAGAGGCACTGACCTCTTTTCTTTTAGATTGTCAAATTTTGAAAAATGACAAAAGCTAACACAACAATAGCCATCTGGTGTGAATGAATCAAAATTATACTTATTTTTTTGGTCAGATCAGCAAAAAATACAATATATTTCTTGGTGTACTATAAAATTATGTGTGCCACGAGATGAAAAAGGTTGAAAACCGCTGGTTTAGAAAGAAATCTGAACCAATGGTACAGACATTTCTTACACGATAACCTGCCATGAAGATGTTGCTATCAACCCACTGCACACACGAGCATCTTTTACGGGACGCAACACCAACGAAGCTGCCAAAGGACACCACATCCCCACACTGCCCCAAGCTGGAGGTGGGCTTCTGTTTGGCTTGCGCACACGAGCTCAGTGTCACAGGAGCATGCTGCTGAGAGGTTTGATACCACACAGTACTATCAAAATTTAAAAATTTAAATAGAAAAGTTCTTGAGTGAACATTGAATCATTAGCTAGATATTCAAGTAAATTCCAGCTGTATCCATGTAACCTGGAAGTTCTAAGATCGCCATCCATGCCTTTGATGGAATGCCATTTCACAAATGTGTGCATTCAACCTTGGGTCAGACTGCATTCAGCACATACATCTGAGCAGAGGCAGGGCCAAGGCCACAGCAAGGCCACGGCAGTGCCCAGTATTATCTGCTGGACAAATGATGCAATTCGACAATCCTACATGGCTGAGCACTGAAGTTGTCTGCAATATTTTGGTTTTATAAATTACCTTGCAAAGAGCTTTCTTAATTGAAAAGCAATAAGATCCTATTCAATTATCCTCTTCAAAAAATTGCTAGAAGTGGAATGACAGCATCAAAAGTTTTCAACATTGCTATGCTTTTTTATATCTATTATTGTGTTCTCCAGAAAAATTTGTTTATACCATCAGCAATGAGCGTACTGCCAGGCCCTGGGAATTATCATTTTTTCAAAGATATTTGCTAATATGTTAAGGGAACATTGTCTCTCTTCTTTATTATTATTATTTCACATTTCTTTGGTTTAAGACAAACAACAAAAATTGCATAGTGTCCAAATGACCATCTATCGTTGTTTCTTTATCTGAGCCCCCTGATGACATTGTTGGACTGAAGTTAGGATGCAGGAGATATGAAATGCATGGACCTTTACACTCTAGAGTCCCACTTGGCATGGTGAGATGTTCACATTATGGAGGGGTGAGAGAACTGAGATTTGTCAGGGAACAGCAGCTGCTGAGCCCCCAAGTACAAGTTCACTAAGTGGAAGAGTGAATAAACTAAAGAGATTTTCAAGCTGCCTTGTTTGAACAAGATATTTGAGACTTCCAGTCAAGATGGAGATGTAGGCAGACATGGCTCACCTCTTCGCAGAACCACATCAAAATTACAGCTAAAATATAGAACAAACATCGCTCAGGAATGTCAGAAATAAAATTGAATAGAAATCTGACTACTACAGAATTAAAGAAACCGCATCCACCCACACTAGTAGGAGGGGCATGCATGTGGAACGGTCTGCCCCCACACCCACATGGATAAAAATTCAGGAGGGATATCTCAGGAGCAAAGAGTCTCAGAAGCACCAGGCCCCCAGCCCAGGATTCCAGGGTGAGGAAGATAAATCCCCACAACTCTGATCGCAAAAACCAGCTGGGATTGAGTTGGTAGAGAAGGCTTCTGGAATCCTAAGCAGCTCCTCTTGGGGAACCCACACACAGACTCACCTACTCAGACTTAGCCAGGGTGGCACCTTGAAGGGCACAAGTGGTACACAGGCAGAGACTGTAGTGTCTGGCATCAGGGCGAGCAGAGGCCCTTGTTCCTTTGCTGAGCCCTTCCCTCCCCCCCAGAGCCAGTAGGCTGGTACCATATCTGAGACTCTGTCAACCTGGCTAATACTGTGTGACCCACCGTGGAGATCCACCAGGCTCTACTCCACCCAACTTATGGGCTCACCCAAGCTGCTTTTCCATAAGAATGGCTGGTCTTGGCTCCTAAATCCTATCAAATAAGCAACAGCTGGCCTCAGTGAGCCTTAGTAGCAGCCAGATTAGAGTCACAGCTTGGCTTCACCTGGGAATCTCCAAACCCAGCACAGGTAGCAGCCATCTCAGATGGCTTTATAGCTCAGGCAGGGTGGCCCCAGGCAAAACACATGTGGCAGCTGACCCTGTCCTGTAACAACCATAAACCCCAGGGCCAGCACACCCAGTGGACAACTACAGACCACGTTGGAGCACCACCACCCTGCACCTGCACAGCTGATCCTCACAGAGGGCAGAGGTTGGTGGTCATTGGTCACAGCCAGTCCTTGCAGCTGACTAGCCTAGTGTCACCCATTGACCTGTCAACAGCCACCAAGGCTCAACTACAAGAAGAGGTGGTACTCAGACCACACAAACTGCACCTCGAGTACCCTGCTTGGGTGACAGGGGAGGCTGTGCCACTGGACCCTACAGAACACCTACTACATTAGGCCATACTACCAAGACACAGAGTTAAAGCAGCTCTACCTAATACATAGAAACAAATACAGGGAGGCTGCCAAAGTGAGCAAAGAAAGATGGCACAAGTGAAAGAACAGATCAAAACTCCAGAAAAAGAGCTAAACGAAATGGAGATAAGAAATCTATTAGATATAGAGTTCAAAACACTGTTTATAAGGATGTTCAAGGAACTTAGTGAGGACCTCAACAGCATAAAAAAGATCCAGCCAGAAATGAAGGATACACTAATTCAAATAAAGAACAATTTACAGAGAAAGAACAGTAAAATGGATGAAGCTGAGAATCAAATCAATGATTTGGAACATAAAGAACCAAAAAACAACCACGCAGAACAATAATAAGAAAAAACAATCCAACAAAGTGAGGATAGTAAAAACAGCCTTTGGGACAACATCAAGAGGTCCAACATTCACCTCATAGGGGTGCCAGAAGCAACAAGAAATTAGAGATCTATCTGAAAAAATAGTGAAAAAAAACTTCTCTAATTTGATGAAGAAAATAGATATGCAAGTTCAGGAAGTGCAGAGAGTCCCAATTATGATGGAGGCCCACTCCAAGACACATCACTATTAAAATGCCAAAAGATAAAGATAAAGAGAGATTCTTAAAAGCAAGAGAAAAGAAATTAGTTACAGGAAGGTTTCCAGATGGGAGAGGGGAAGGGAAGAATGGGTGTAAAGGTGAGGGGATTAAAAAGTACAAATAGGTAGTTACAGAATAGGTGTGGGGATATAAAGAACAGTATAGGAAATGGAGTAGCCAAAGAACTTATACATATGACCCATGAACTTAAACAATGGTGGGGGGATTGCCCGAGGGAGTAGGAGGTGCTGGGTAGGGGGGGCAAAGGGAGAAAAATCAGGACAACTGTAATAGCATAATCAATAAAATATAATTTTTTAAAATATATATTTGAACAAGCTGGAACTACCCCCATTTTTAACTTGGTCTCTCTCTGCACTCTTCCCTCGCCAAAAATGGATAGTTGCATTTGTAAGACTTGAACTCACATATGATGTGACTGATCAGTAATAGTTACTGAGCTTCTGCCCTGGCTCATGGGTGTCAGGTTATCCCATGTCTTTGAAACAGTCCTGCCAGATAGGCAACTTCTCTAGGTTGTGAATAGGGGACTTGAGTTTCAAAAAACGAGCCTGAGGTCTGAGGCTAAATGTGTGCAGAGCTGGAACTCACCTTCAGTTCTGTCTGATTCCAGAACTACCACTCTTTTATTTCCCATACCATGTGGTGTACCAGTATCAGCTTCAAGTACTCATGTTTCCTCGTGACTCCCCCTTCCCCTCGAGAATGAAAAGTTCATGGCTCCTTCCAACTCGAATTCAAAGAAAGCTACTGAAATTATTTAATTGTCGTGATGACTATTTTAGAACATCTGGTTCTCTTTTTTCCCCCTGTTTGGGGCAAGGAAGAACAGGTGAAGTGGTAAGGGAATAAAAGGGGAATTCGATTTCCTGGTACAAGGAATCATAGCATATTATGAAAGTAAACACTCAGTGGCTTCTTCTTCTAAACCCCCTCTGGTGGTCAGCTTTGTGTCACAGTCTCACGATGTGGGCAGAGCCTGGCCCAGGCTGTATTGTCACGTTCCCATTTGAAAATGTTTGAAGGAGAGCAAACATTTGCCCCCTCCCCAGCAGTATTTTTCTGACTGGGGACAGACTTGGCTTCCCTGACTGGTTTGCTCTGATGCCATCCTTCTGTGGTATTCTGTCCAGCCCTCATGGGCTCTTGACACCAGACTCACTGTTACTGAATGACCTTGGTATTCAAATGGAAACCAGCTCTCCACCTGAACTCCCAGTCTTCCAGAGGTAGGAAAGCAAGCAGTTCTTGTCCCATCTCCACTGAGAACCCAAAAGAGACAGATATTTGAGTTGCTTACTCATTTCTTAAGTTAAATAAAAGAGAAGGACATTAAGCATCCAATGATTTGTATTCTAATTCCAGAAAAGTCACTTTTAGTCCTGTGACCTGGAGAATTTCCTTAACATTCCAGTCCACTTATTCTTGTGAAGATCACACAGAATATGTATGTCCTGGTCCATGGAAATTCTGAAGCCTCGTGCAAATGTAAGTTATAGACTAGTATTACACAAAATAGCATTTTCACCATCCACTGTACTATGTATTTGATTTATTTTTTTTTCTATCCTCACATTTTTCCAACTCTCCCCACCCCCAGTTAGAATGTAAGTCCCATGAAGACAGGGATTTGGGTAGTTTATTAATTATTGTTTCCCCAGAGCTCAGAAAAAGGCCAGGCACAAAGTCAGCACTTGATAAATATTTCTCGAATGAATAAATGAGTTGATGATAATCCCTCTAGGGAATTACCAAGATAGCCCATAAAATTTTATTTGCTGGAGAACGTTAAGAGAAGGGCAGGCAAGACCCTAACCCTATCCAAATGAGGCTAATGATAATACTTACTGATTTGTACCAGGAGGCCAGGAGTGAAACAGGAAATCTCTGACAGTCACTTTGAGTCCTGATTCTGTGGTTTTATGGCTCTCTGCCCAGTACTGGTGCCCTAGGCCAGGCCACTTACCACGTTCACGTCACCGTTCAAAGGCTGATCATCATCTTGCTTTAAAATGTGTAAAATTCTGGCTCCGAAAATCTTAAAAACTCTTTATAGACTTATCCCCTTCTCACCTGTCATGGGGGGGAAATTGCACTTATCGATCACAGGCTGAGCCACTGGACGCTCCAATACTTATGAGGCACTGAGTCTGCCCAGGACTTTCCTAAACAGCCTTCAACTTGACAGGCCAGCCAAGGCCTTTCCAGGATCCTGGTGACAAGCGGCCAGTGGAATGCAGGGCTACAGTATTTAGTCAGCATTCAGATTGTACACTCTTTCTCCTCCTTCCTCCCTCCAGGAAAACATATGGCAAGAGCTGCTTTTTTTGGAGCAAACCCTCAGGGGAAAATAAACTTTTCATCTTAAAAAAAAAAGTTCCAGTAAACCCGTCTTACTGATTTCTAAGGAAATCACTTCAGAGCTTAATTGTGCATTTCCCATCAGAGTAATCACTTCTGTTACTGGAGAAAGTGCAACTGACAAGGGCTTTGAGATGCGCGAGTGTGGGCTTGAGGGCCCAGGTGTGGGCGTGTGCACACATAATGTGTGTACAAACCAATGTATATAGTACGCTCATTAGTCACTGAAAGCAATGCTCAAGAATAGTCCATTTGCTTTTCCAAAAACGGCCAAATCATGACGTTGTTGACAGCCCAGCTAGGCAGTGTCTGATGGAATTTTTTGGCTCTGGAAACGCCAGGTGTTGATGGTTCCAGCCTTCGTCAGCACCTCTGAATACTAAAAGGGCTCTGTGTGTGCCTGGAGGGGCAGACCGTGTGCACGCAGGAGCAGAAAGGAGGCAAGGATGGGTTCTATGGGTCTTTGCTTCTTGGAACAAAGGCAGGAGTCAGATGCCATCACTGGGGGCCGCCAAGCAGCGGCCGTGAAGGCAGGAATGCATCTGTAACTAGTGCAAATATTAACTGTGTGGAAACAGAATCGCAGAACTTTTGTCTGTGTGTCATGTTCCATAGGAAAGTCCTGTTTCTCTCTGTGTTTGCTGTGTTTAACGCAGGATTTTATTTCTCTCAAAACTGGCTGGAAGTTTCAACAACACTGTTGTTTTGTTCTTCCCCCAGTTGCCTGCGATGTTAGCCCACTAACAGAAGAGCTACTTCCTTTAACTTTTCTACGAGCTAAGACTTCTCTTAGGGGGCCCAGGTGTGCCTGGCCGTAGCAGATGGTCCTGGTGTCACCCCTCAGGAATTGCCTGCTGGGGAGCTCAGCCCTGGTCCTCTCCGGGAGCCCCGGCTGCTCAGAAATGCAGCATTTTTAGAGGGAGAAGCACGGCTTATTGAGCAGGAAGATCTTCCAAGGCCAGGTGTGGGAAAGCCTATCAGGCACTGCAACCCACAAAAACCGGAAACAATGGCCAAACTGAGAGTTTAGTACCATGTTTCAGGCCCAAGGCAGAAGCACTCAGTCATTGATAGCCCCATGTTTTTATCATAAGATATTAAACATTTTGGCCTTTATCATAGTTCCCCCAAAATGAAAACTTGGCTGCTTTTCCAAATAAAAACTAAAGTCAGGAGACAGAGAGGACAAAATGCCCGCACATGCACATAGGCATGAGCATGTGTGTGCGCCTGTCAGTTCTCAGTATGGCTTTTGAAAAGCCCAGGAATGTCTCCAGGTCTCCACTTTTGTCTGCTTCTGGTAACAGACGTCATCTGCTCCTTTACCTCCTTATTCGGATTTCTTTAGGGAGTTGGTCTAGCAGGGAACTTCAGTGAGTCAAATTCACAGCCGTGCACCTGCGGTGTAGCTCTGAAAGAACGAGGAAAAAAGCGCCCCCTGTGGACAGACACAGCCCCTCACGAAAGCACTCGGCTTGGGGAACAGAGCCACCAGCTCCCAACCCCTGGCTCCCAGCCCCTGCCCTTCGGAGGGCCTTGGTGTTGTGCTGAAATTGAACAGACGGGTACGGCAGCGCTCACCGATTTGAAGTTGAGGCTAAGGAAGGAAGAAAATGTGGCTTTTCCATCAGCTTGGGATGCTACCAGCAAAGGATGGTCCCACTGGTGCATTTCAAAGAATTCCCCAATCTAGACAAGTCTTTAGTTCCCACCACAGCTGTGGTCTGCTTCAGAGTTTCCTGGCTCAGGAATCAGAGTCCACCTGGCTTTCTCTTCACCTTCTATCCAGTGCTTGTAACCCACCTAACACTTAGCTGAGCCCTAGTATACAAAAGGTGCTCAGTAAATGTGTGGAGTTGGCTGAATAGCCTCACTAACTCGGCCCTCTTGGAGAGTGTGAACACTGTCCTTTCCTGCTTCTGGGTTCATTCACCCCTTTGGTTCAGGCGATCACCTGCAGGATGGCTCTCCTGAGAGGCACCTGGGCCACGTGACAACCCACAAATAACAGGCAAAGTCTTTACTCCACAGACTTAGCACGACCCAGACCATCCACACTCCCAAACAGCAGGAAAAAATTAAATTAAAACAACAGGCCAGGAGCAATTCGAGTTCATTTCACCCTGGCAAGACTTCAGATCAAGTTAGAAGAGAAACAAATGTCTCTAAGGCAAGAAGTCCTGGTGACCCCCCACTGGCCCTGGAGGGGATTCAGCCACAACCCCACAGGAGCCCTGCCTGCTCCACCGCTCACAGCATCTGCCTCAAGAGCCTCCAACACAACAGCAGTAGGTATTGTCTGTAGTTTCCTCTTAAAAAAATTGAGCTCAGCTATGAAGGGTCTAAGCCGCAAAGACATTT
Organism: Micronycteris hirsuta; assembly: GCA_004026765.1. NCBI lineage: Eukaryota > Metazoa > Chordata > Mammalia > Chiroptera > Phyllostomidae > Micronycteris > Micronycteris hirsuta. Next base: position 149,139 of record PVJI01000863.1, read on the forward strand.
ATTGGCTGCAGTGAATCAGTTCCTCTTCTGCTTAGTAACTTTTCTAATTATTAAGTTGTTGATAGAAATCACTTCAATAAGTGTGGCTTTTCAAACAAGACCAAGTCTGGGGAGACAAGCATAGACATTGACACCTGTGTCATGTTAACCCCTGAGCCCCCTACTCATCGTAGCTTTTACGTTTAAGCCATTGCGTTGTGACTGGTTTATTGAGATCCAACTCAAGGCTATACAAAATTGGGAGTGACCCTACCGACACCATTATGGCTAGAGAAGCAACAATTCTTTTCGTCCCTTGGGAACTAAACTTTATTTTCACAGCATGTTTAAGGCTTTAAGTACTAAATATATTGATTTACTTTCTTACATAAAAACAGTTATTGCAATAATCATCTCTTGACACATTAATCTTCCCCTAACCTCTCCTGCCCTCTCTCCATTGTTAAACTAACATTGTCACCTGAGGTGGTTCTTGCCAATAAGTCACCAGAGTGGCTCTGAATAAAAGGTTCCTATAGATCTTTTTGTATAGAACTCTTTCAGAAAAACACAGTTAGGCTGGTGGCTGCATTGTAAAGGCCACTACCAAGGGGCTGGGCAAACGTCACCAGGCATTAGAGAAGGAGGAGAACCACAAAGGATTGACATCCATGGAGTTTAGGCACACCACGCAGAGAGGGGACTTGAAGTGTCTAAAACGAAGGGAAAGCTGGAGGAAGCAGGTTGACTGCTCCAGTGGGAATGTCTGTCCTCAAGGACCTCTGACCTCTAGTGAGAAGGACAAAATGAAAGACAGAAGAAAGAAAGGAAGGGAGGGAGGAACGACTGGCAAACAGGAAACAGGAGACGAGAGATTTCACTTTCTCTGGCTCATGTTACTGTTATATAACACACGGCCTGAAAGACGATGTTTCCTTTTTTTCATCTTCTGGTTGGTAATGGAGTTTTAGAACATACCTTCATGTGTGTGTGTGTGTGTGGTTCTTCAGCTAGTCTAAATTGTCAGATCTAAGGCCTACTTGCAAAGAGTTGGGCAGATCCATTTCCAAGACAAGAATCAGAAGAAATTCATGGATACACCTAAGAAAGAAGACAGAGAAGATATTAAAGGGTGGGTGTGGGGGGATATCTTTACTACACATAAATGGAGGCCAGAGATGCTGAGCAGAATTTTATAGATTTCTTGGGAAGTTGTAATGTTCTCATTGTTTATTATTTTTTGATCCTGTCTGTTCCCAATAGTTATAAGCCATTACAACCCCTGAAACAAAGCAAAACATGGCAGAAGGTTTATGGAATTTACTTTGGAGGGCAAGAGAGAGACATCTTCTCTCATTGCTCTGTTGTACAACTAGGAGAGAGAATTCTGGAAGAAACACAGCTGAAGACAGACTAAGAAAAACGGCAACTCTCTAAGTCCTCTGGGAGAAAAAGAAACAGAGGAAGCATAGGATCAGCTTGGGAATAACTGTCTCAAGGGAATTCACCACCATGAAATTCATTTTCCTCCTGACATCAAGTCGAAGAACTCCAGATAGATTTTGTTGAGTGCTAAGCACACTGGATTGTGCAGAGCTGTGCTCCAGTAGTTTTTCTGAAGAGACCACACTTCAGTCTCTCAAGATAGCTGACAGTTCACTGAAGTAACATCAACCATACCCACATTCCCCAGACCCAGAATTAACTCCCACTGGGAATTTTCAATGAAAGCTACGTATTTCTGCTAGCCTTAACCAGTATTGTCTGTCCTCCACCCCTACCTATCAACATGGCTTAAGAATCTACTACAAGATTCACCCTTATGAGATGATTACAATAATAAGTGTAATAATCACAGAGGGAACAATACTAGCCAATGTTTATTGAGCATTTAATATGTGTGAGGCAATGATTTTTGTGCTCTGTATATATTAACTCATGCCTCACCACATCTCCTTGAGGAAGGGACTATCTGATTATTATTTCATATGTAAGGAAACTGAGCTGTAAAATTGCTCAGCTAGCTTTCAGGGGAGCAGAATGTGCTAGCAGGCAGTGAATCCAGATCTCCTAACCTCGTGAACACAGAACATTTAAACACCGAGCATCATCCATGGACTCAAGACTTCAGGCTGGGTTTGCTACTTTCCAAGACCACCTGCAACCCAATGGCTTTCAGAGAGTTTGGCCCCATGGGCTCCTTTCTTCAAGTAAAACCTTGCATAGAAGCCCCAAATCTTTGCATCAAGTAGAGAAACATGGATTGAATTAGGAAGAGGGGAAAGGATGCCTGATCCTCCCCACTTTCAGTCAGCCCCTCCCAGTGCCCCGGAAGGTTCCTGAGAGCCTTGGGCCTTCTGTGGAACACAGTTGGAAACCCCCTGGACCAGTCCCTAATTGGTCTCCTTCCACCAGTAGAATTGCCAACTCCAGAGTCTCTTTCCAATTTGCTTCCAAAACTCCAAAGCTTTTTGTTTCTGGAATAAGTTTTGAAATTCTGCCCTGGGAATTCCAAGTTTTCCAAATCCTGTCTCTAGCCCAGACACCCAGGCTTTCTGTCCTCTTGTACCCCGACTCTGTCCAGCTGGCCCAACCCCCTTGCCATCTCCAAACAGGCTTTGAACCATCTGAAGTGACCTCGACTTTCTCCTCTGTTTCTACAAATAACCACAAAAATGAAGCTGAGTGCAGCTCTTTCATAAAATCTCCTGACTGCTCACCTCAGGCCATGTTTAGGGTTCACTCAGGCCCTGACACTTCCTGTAGTAATTAGCAGACAGAGACCAAAACAATGGTAACTTCAATAAGATACCAGTTGATTTCTATTGCCAGAATTGTCTAAGCATGTGCACCCTGGGCTGCTGTGGCAACCTCACAGTGCAGGACCCAGGTTCCTTCCATGTCGTTGCTCTGCCATGCTCTCTGTGGTGGACAGTGGCTCAGCACCAGTGTCTGTGTTCCACCAGGAAGGGGGAGGGGGAGAGAAGGACATATCCTTTCCATTTAAAGTCTTCACCCTCTACTCAGGCATATCTCACCAGCAAGATGAGAATGGGTGTTTGGAGAACAACTAGCAATCTCCTCCACGTTTAACTATTTCAAAGAGAAAAGGGCGAGAGGGGTGTTTTCTCTCCTCTCTCTTGGAATAAAGAGACCCTGGAATAAAGGGACCCTGTCCCACTCATTGTGTCTCCCACAGTGCCTGTCCAACCTCAACATCTTTGTATACACATTGAATGTACTCAGTAAATATTGAAGAATGAATATATGGGCATTAAAGAATAGGAAAACAGATACATAGACATTTTTGGACACTGTAGATAATGTTGAATTTCTTTTTATCAGTGCTGAATTTAAAGTTTAAATTACCAGGTCCTAAATCTAAAAGGGTTTATATACTTACTTTTAGAAAAGTTACTCTAAAAGATTATCTGAACAGGTAAGACTTTTTCAGACTGCCTTCCTCTTGACCTCCCAACACACACACAAACACACACTCACACACACACACACTCACACACCACTCCTCCAACTTATTCAAATACAGGACCTGAGAAACTGCTTCATTTATACTCATACTTCGTTCCTCAGATAGCTAATGTAAAACTAATGAAAGGTTTGAAAAGCTAAAGTTTAAAACATAAAAGCATTTTTATACAATTACCTTTCTGGGTTCCAATGTATGGCAATAATCTCTTAGATAATTCACTGAGCACTTCACCAAATGACAAAAATTTAGGCAATGTTTTGACCCAGGTAATGTTAGTATATTTAGAGTATGAGGCTTTCAAAGAGAATTTATTTTCAAGTAGTCACAGTCATCCCTTTTTATTTGAGGGGAATTTGTTGTTCTTGGATCCCCTGAGGACACTCGCTTTGTGTAAAATGGCATAGTGTTTACACAAACCTATGTACATGCTCTCACATACTATAAATCATCTCTAGATTACTTACGATACCTAGTAAAATGTAAATGCTCTGTACATAGTTGTTATACTACATTGTTTAGGGAATAATAACAAGGAAAAATCTGTACACGTTCTGGAGGGACCCAGCCGTCGGAGGCCCATCTCCCTAGTACCCATCGGCAGCAATGTAACGAATACAGAGGCTCACTGAATTCCAGGATGTGGAGCCCCAAGCATTGGGGGCCAACTGTATTAAAGAAACTATCCATCTTATAGCCTTTTTTAAGGCAATCGTTGGATGCATGTGTTGATCTATTCATCTCCATGCACATTAGATATTACAAATACCACCAAAGTTTTAAGAGACTTTAAGGCAATTATAGTTAAAGAGCATTAACTACATGTGCCCTATTTGCCAGTTGCAAAGTGTCATAGGAGTCCAGACATCTCTGGCCTTGAATGAAACAACAATAATAGCAGTAAAATAATAATAAAAGCAGCTTCCCTGTTGTACTACTCTGGCCCACATATGTGCGAACTACATCCCATGCATTCTTTCAACTTTTAAAAATTCTAAAGCTTTTTTCTAAAAGGCTCAAAAAATGAAGTGATCATTAAAAGTCCTTCAGAACTCCTGGCTGGTGTAGCTCAGTGGATTGAGCGCGGGCTGGGAACCAGAAGGTCCCGGTTCGATTCCCAGTCAGGGCACACGCCTGGGTTGCAGGCTAGGTCCCCGTGAGGGCCATGTGAGAGGCAACCATACATTGGCTGTTTCTCTCCCTCTCTGTCTCCCTCCCTTCCCCTCTCTCTAAAAATAAATAAAAATAAAATCTTAAAAAAAAAAAAAAAAAGTCCTTCAGAACTGGATTCAAATTGAGCCCATTTATTTCTAAAAAAATTGTTGCTTTTCAAATACAAAGATACCAAGTTAATAGTTATCACTATTCTCCAAGTGTGCTTGGTGTTGCATCCACTGCAGCTACTTACAAGGCGGCTGCACACCCCTGGACCTCTGGTGTCTGTGCGCACACTCTCGGCATGACTGCAGGGGTTACAAAGAGTGCATCCACCCCAATTATGACCTCACACAGACTCCTGACTGGGAATCTAGGAGACCCTGAGCATCAGTGAGGGTGCCTGCTCTTCTCCCAAGACCCTGGGCAGCGTGGGACAAGGCGGTATAAAGATGCCAGCTCAGATCAAACATGAAAGGAAGTGCCTCCCTCAGAGGGGGCCTGCAATTCTCCTGCTTGCTCATCTAGACCATCCCTCCCTCCGTGAGGCGTTCTCCCATCTGCCTTCCCCTGGCCCCTGAGCTTGGTTCTTGCCACTGACACTGACAAAGCTAGTTTGTGTTGTGAATTTTATGCTCCTGGCAAAGGAAGGGCCGATCCTCAAGGCCTAGGATACCTCAGACTTTAGGCCCAGCTCTGCTCTGCAGGAGTCTGGCAGCATTTGAGCTCACATATCTTTCCATGTCCCTCAAGGAAGTAGTGGGGATTTTCACTTCCCCTCACTACAGAAAATCATCCAATCCGCTTCAAAGGACCTGGCTAGAAGAGACTGGCTCAGAATCATACACGCAAGAAAATATTCTAGGATTTAGCCCTCCAGTGATGCTAAATTTGCAGAGTAGGACATAGGCCAGCACATTCCCAAGTAGACTCAGGTGGCTTGTGTCTGCAATGCGTTCCTCAGGGAGATGGAAACTCGCACAGACCTTCCAGTGCCTGCCCTCCCACAGGAACCTCATCTTGAAGTCCTTCTCAAGAAGCTTCTCTCTCTCTGCTCTAGCCCATGGCTCAAGAACAGTGGTACCATTGACATTTTAGGCCAGCTAATTCGTTGATATGTAGACAGTCCTGTGCTTTGTAGAATATCTAGCAACATCCCTGGATTCAACCCACTGGATGCCAGTGGCACCCATCCCCCAGTTGTGACATCCAATAATTGTCTGCAGACATTGCTGGATGTCCCCTGAGAAGTAAAATCACCCATCTGAGGACCACTGGTCTAGCTGATGAAGCTTGTCCAGTTCTGATGGCCTCAAGCTGCTTTTCCCAGGACAGCAGGTATACCTCACCCCACCAAGGTCTCTCAACACAATCTTCTGACACCAAAACTCTTACGTGTTTAACAGCACCTGTTAACACAGATATCCCGGAGTTTTCCAGCTACTCAAGCTTGCCCTTCCCCACTAACACCCAAATTGCTTTAGTCCGAGTGCCCTTTCTGAGGAACGGCAAGAATGACCTCTCTTGGGCATTTCTGCAGATGGCAGTTCTCTACTCTCTCCCAACCCTCTCATCACCTCCACGCTGCTCCACATCACCATTCAGTCCAACCAGAGGGGCAGGGCCTCCCCTAGGCTATGGTGGGAGAACATGGTCATGCTAACAACCTTAGCTAGCAATCCTGAGGAATTACAGATTTTTTAAGAAGGGGGAGAAGAGGCATTAGATATTCTCACCCCTAAGCACCAGGGGCCATTCCTTTGCATGGGAGAGTCTCCTCCTGGTGTCCCCTCTACCACAAGCTTAGCACACTATAGATTGAGGGTCATTCTTCACTGTCCCTGGCATCCCCACCCCCAGGATGATCAATAATCTCTGCAGAGATGCACCCTGTCCTGGCAAAGACCAGCGTTTGCCCTTCATTAGCCAGAATATGGAACATTCTAGCCTGATGTGTAAACCAATTGCATTTGGAAGTCTCCGTTGGGACGACTCCGACAAAGTTGGTGAGCAGGAGTTTCATGAGCAGCTTCCTGAGCTTGGTCTTTACCGAGTCTCTTGAGCCACGTGAAGCCATTGCCACAAAGCCACCCCACCCCGCCTGGCCATTCAGTACCCTGTTCCTTCTCAGCATCGCACCAGCTACCATAATCAAAGTCAACACAGCCTTAAAACACAGCATCTGGCTTTGATTACTTCAATTCTGTGGGGCTTAAAAGCCAAGAAATTTCCAGGTTTGATCTTTGTCCCATTGAACGATCCTAGTACTGGGGACACCAATTATAAGAGTAGCCATTACCATTCCAGGAACTCATTACCATTCCAGGAACACCCCTACTCTGTTACTTTCAAAGAACCAAGTTTTCACAGGAGGCCACCTGAGGCTTCAGGTGGAGCCACAATGGCTGGGCCTGGAGACACTGGACACACCTTGAAATACAACCAGTATAATGACGACCTCGGAGCTCGGTGTACAGAAATCTGGTCTTGAAGGCTAAAGAAAGTAAGGTGTGAGGCCCTGTCCCCACCTGCATAGCTCCAGTCAGGTTTGCTGTCACAAACAAGTGTCTGCGGGAGGAGGAGGACCTGGGGAGGCACTAGGGAGCACTGCGAAGAGCTCTGCCAGCGTCGCACTGGCCGCCGTGGCTCCTCTGGTTTACCAGGCGTGATTTGCTAGGAGAAGGCAGCTGCCGGAAGGAACCGGAAAGGTTCCCCTGGTCCCGGTCATCTCCCCTCCCACTGCTGACCATTGGGGCTGGGTAACTGTGTGTTGGAGGAGGGGCTGTCTTGTGTTCTGTGGGGTGCTAATAGGGTCCTTGGCTTCCACCCAATGTGTAGTACCTTTCTCTCAAGTTGTACAAGTTGTAACAACCAAAAATGTCTCCAGACATTGACACGTGTCCCCTAGGGGCAAAAACGTGCCGCCCCCACCTCACTGCGCCCAGGTCCACTGGAGTCTAGGAAGACCCCGGACCAAAACCTCCAGAGGGCGAGAGCAAAAGCGTGGAAGCCATTGTTCCCGTCCTCCAGCAGCTGCTCCACAGCCAGTGGGACGGAGGTAACCCTGCTAAACCTCGCAGTAAAATGCGTAAATGATAACAGGTCAAGGTAACAAAAGCTGTCTAGAGATAGTAAGTAATTAATAGGGTTTTAAGTAACACTTTCCTAACACTTGCTACATTGCATTATATTGAAAGTACTTAATTATCTGTCTTCTTACGTAAAATGGAAGCACCATGAGTGCAGACACCGAACCTTTTCTGTTGACTGCAGACAACCCCTGCAGTGTGTGGCACACTGCCTGATCGCTCCTCACCAAGGGACAGCGAGCACCGGCTCAGACTGTCTGGGGAAGAAGGGCGTTGAAGGGAACTCTGTCCAGGAGGCTTCAGGTACTAACTGCTAACAAGGTGGGCTGGGCCAACCTGAATGCTTGACTGTATTTGGTCAGGGACTTTTGAACTATTTTTAATTTTAAAAAGAAAAAATATATATACAGGGTGGGGCAAAGGTAGGTGTACAGTTACCCATATGTAAATAATACAATAATGACTCACGGACCCACAACTGTAAACCTACTTTTGCCCCACCCTGCATGAATCCCCTGGCCTTGAGCCAGAACGTGCGTGACAGAATGCGTGCGCGCGCCTGTGGGCGCAGCAATATGAAGGAGATGTGCGGGAAGATTTCAGAGGCAGTCTCTCTCAGAAGAGACATTTTCTCTATCCCACAGCCCTCCTGGCCTTCCTGCCCTCGTCTGCCTGTAATCCCCTCAACAAGGCAAGTGCATGGCAAAGCCCAGTGGCCAACCCAAGGCTCTTGGCTGGGAAGCGAGGAGAAACGAATCCAGACCCGTTGGCTTGTTTTGCACCGTGTGCACGAGCACCTGCTCGGTGCTGGGCAGCACGGGCACTGGGGCCTCGGCCCAGCAGCGCACAGAACAGGGAAAAGAGCCCTGCTCTCGGGAAGCCAACAGCCAGGCCCCGGCCTCACGGCTTCTGGTGAACCCAGTCACCTGCAGAGGCTGCAGGAGCGAGGGCTGCGCCCCCTCCCAGGTTTCCGATCCAGCAGGTCGGAGCGGAGCCTGAGAATGGCATTTGCAACAAGCTTCCCTGCGAAGCTGCACCGCTGGCCCGGGACCACCCTGTGAGTGTCCCGGACTCCAGCTCGCACGCACGCAAAGGATCCGGAAGGGCCTTCCGTAAGGGTCTGGGGGGCCGTAGGGGGGCCAGGAAGACAGCCCAAGGGGACATCTGAAAAAACAAGACGACGGGCCCGCGCTCCTGACTGACTCCTCACTGACGCGGGGCCAAGACCGAGCTTCTCTTCTCCCCTGTTTCCCGGAAGGGCTGCGAGGACGGTGGTCGCGGCCCCGCGGGGACACGCGGCACCGCCGGCGCGGGCGCGCGCGGTGGGTGGCAGCGCCAGCTCCGGTGCGGGGCCGACGGAGGGGCGAGGGCCGCGCGCAGCCAGCCTGCGTCTCCAGACCCGTTTATTTACTTAAACAACAAACATCCCGCCTTCCGTGGGGCCAGGCCCAGGGCAGTTCCTGAACGGAACGAGACGCTGTCTTCACAGAAGCCCACCCACGTCGCCGGAGGGGTTCGCCGCCCGGCCTCGGTTCGAGGAAATGACAGGCTGCGCCCGGGCGGGCGGCGGCGCAGGAATGCGGGCGACGCCGGAGCCGCCGCTGCTGCAGGGCCCAGGCGAGCGCCCCGGCGCGGCCTCCTTCCTCCGCAGGCTTCACGTCGCCCTTCGTTGTGCCCGCAGTTTTTATTCTTCTCTGCAGCGGTAAAGAAAAGCAGACAAAAATTTTAGAAAGAAAAAGATGTTAAGCTTTCTCCCTCAGAAGGGAAAACAGTGTTGAATAAACAGAATGTCACTGAAAAGACAAACAAGACTGAGTCTGAAAGAAACAGATGGACTTGCAAAACCTTCAAGAAGCTGCGTGGTGGGGGCGGGGATGGCTGGGCCTGCGGTACTCGCTGCTCGCGGGGCCGACCCGTCGGTGGTTTAGACCAGGACGCTGAACTGCCCAGATCGGCCTGTGAAAAGGGAGGCGATCTTGGAAACCTCAGACTTCACTGAAACGAAGTAAAATATAACAGACCCTTTATTATTCTCCACTTTTCCTAGCACGTCCTATTTCCTTTCTTTCTGACAGATCACCGATGTCTTGAATAAGAAATGGCTGACCAGATTTTTTTGCTGTTGCGAAGTTGAGGGAGGGTTGGGTGTTTGTTTTTGTTTTCCATTTTTCTGAAGCTTTTTTCAGACTTAGCTAAAGGGCTGTGTGCATAGCCGCTCGTGGCAGCCTGGCCCTCCCTCCTCATCTACTTCATTTGTCCTTCATCCACTAAATCAACTACGCTTTTAAAAAATGATATCCGACTGATATCCAAATTCCTCTAATAATTTCCCAACTGCAGGGTGATGTGTACTACACAGATTGAAAGGGAAAACATTTGCCTTAAAATTCATTTTCCCATTTTCTAAGGATAAAGTCTATTTTTTTTAAGAAAGGCTTTTATTTTTAGAGCAGTTTAGATTCACAGCAAAATGGAGCAGAAGGTACAGAGATTTCCCTTCTACTCCTATCCCCACACATGCACAGCCTCCTCCACTGTCAACACCCCCCACCAGGTGGGACATGTGTTATAAACCTGCATCGACATATCATCATCATTCAGAATCCATGGTTTGCACAAAGGCTCACTCTTGGTGTGGTACAAGCTATAGGCTTGGACCAACATACAATACATGTACCCATCATTATAGTATCAGAATAGTTTCACTGCCCTAAAAATTCTATCTGTGCTTCACCTAAATAAATCCTATTTTTCAAAGAGAATCAAGTTCAATGTATCAAGTATCTCCTAATTTGATGCCAGATGCCATTCATCTACTGGGAGAGAAATGCCTTCACTGTGGAAGCTTTGACTTTGAAAGCTTTGAAGAAGAGCACTAGGTAGCCCAATTGCTAGGTAAGTACTATTGCGACTCCCCAGAAGGAAAGTGTGAAACACATGCCGCCAGCATCACTTGGGCTGGAAATCCAAGTCCTCGCCATTGGTGGAAGCTCAGGCACTAAGGTTCACCTGGTCGACCACATCCACCCACTGCTAAGAAGGGTACCCTGGAGCCCCTAGTACCCCACCTGATGAGTGACACGTGAAATTCTACCATTGGAGTTTTCTTTCAGGCCAGGGATGTACCACAACTTCAGAGCCTTCTTTGGTGGCATATCTGACTGGTGACTCCAAAGAGGTGGAACAAGAGGAAGCACCTGAGGGGGTAAAGGGATGGAAGGGCTGTTGATTAACCCAGCCAACTTCAGAGTCGTCTCCAGACCCAGTTCTCCTTTGGCACAGGTGGAAACAGGCCGAGCAGAAGGTAAGACTCTGGCACCTGACAATGTGTTGCCTAGCAGAGGTGCACTGGGGAGGGAGAAATTTGGGGCAATAAATTGACTCCAATTCCACTGCCATTTACCTGCCAAGAGGAATAGTCAGAAGGCATAGCTTGTGCGGGGATGTGGAAAGTCAATATACAGAAATGTTCCTTCACCACCATAGTATGTGTTTTCTTTTAATGAATGTGTATAAAGCAACCCTATTCCTTTATTGTTTCTCTTCTATAAAAGAAACCAGATGTGTGAGATAAATTTAGATGAGTGCCTGAGGATAGAGACATCTCATCAGATTTTACATGTTCGATAAAAAATAGGAAGGAAGAAAGGCCGTGAGGGAAGAAGGGAGGGCAGAAGAAAGAGAAGGAAAGAGGGGAGGAAGGAAGCAAAACCCAAACCCAAAATGGCCATGCTTTTTTGACAACACTGACAGAGGAGTTCTTCAGCTGTACCCCCAGTTTTTAGATGGAGGCAATGCCACGTAACGTTACTTTCTAGTATCAAAACTTCATTGCGGGCTCCAGTCAGAAACTAGAGGAAAGAGGGAAAATCTTCATCAAGGCTCTTAAACTTGTTCACAGCAAAGTTACAACATTACATCATGGCTAAACAATTCCAGAATTTCCTAATATGTGGCCTAGCTTCAGAGAACATAGTGACATTTCATCAAAACACCAATTCATCATTTCCTCAATGTGGCCTCCTTTTCATTGGTTGGCAAATGTAAAGAATTTTTTTCTAAGCAACAGTTTGTCAGGCACATTTTATGATCCTTACCACACAAGAACAAAGCCACTGAAGGCATGCCCAAGAGTGTTGTTTGCCCGTCCGTGTCCCGTGCCTAGAACAGTCGTTCTCCATCTTTAGGGTTCCTCCAGAGTCACCTGGAGGGCTTGTCAGGACACAGACACTGGGCCTCACTCCCAGGCTGGTGGTCCGTCAGGTCATGGGTTGGCCTGACAGTTAGTTTCTCGCAAGTTTCCGGGCAGTACTGATGCTGCCCACCCGACGACCATGTTTGATTTCCACTGGCCTAGTGTAAGACTCGGTGCTCGATAAATACGTGCTGGTTACAGCAAAAGGCAGTGTCTTGGCTTGTGTTTCTGTCAGTAAAGAGTGGAGAAGGCTGCGTGCTTTGGGCTACATTGCAGGGTTTCTGGAACTCAGGAAGAATCTTAAACGTCACTGGTTCAACAACAGCCAAGGTAGAAGTTTCCTTAGAGCCAGGTTTTATTAACAAAATCTACTCCATGTATAAAAGAAAAGCAATAGTATCCAAAAATTTTTCAATTCATGCTGTCTCCTCCTTTCCCAGAACTAGTTGACACTGAGTACTTATCCAGAATTGTCGTCTTATTGTTCTATTTCTACAACCAAAAAACTAGTTCCATAACAGGCTCATGGGTCTTCATAGCCAAGCTTGCATTCATTTCTGATCTTAGCAAGTTTCCTTAGCTCCTCTATCTTAAGGATGAAGGGGCTGAGGCAATCAACTGAGATTTTGAGACTCATCCTAGGAACTGGTCCCTCAGAAGACTGTGGTGAGATTATCTGCTTCTCCATGGCCCATAGACCCCTCCCAGTTGGCCTGCTGTCCATCAGTTACACACAAATTTAGTTACCTGGTGAGTACAACTCAGCAGCCTCCTTTCTGATGAAACACAGGGCACCTCCATTAAGGTCCAGGGATGGTGGAGATCCAACCATAATATTTATTCCTCTGTATGATAAGATAGAAGCACCATGTCTCGACCTGCCCAGGGGGGAAAAAAAAAGAGTTCATCTTTCAAGATATATTAATATTAAGCATATTGAACCCAATCGTTAGGCTGGAGCACTTCTAACGAGGAAAGAGTGCTGAACTACTGACTTCCAAGCCCCTCCAAGCCGCAAGAGGCGCAGGCAAAGGCTCAATGAAGAAGTGCTTTAGGGTTGGTGGCTGTGTTTGAGTGTCCCCTTTGAACTTAGGTTGCAACTGATTGTGCCTCCCAAGGAGCTAATCTTTGAAACCTAAAAAGAGCTAAAAGCCTTTCATGATAAGGAAAGGAGAAGAACACCAATTTCATAGTAAGTCGAAGAAATGATCCTACCACCAGGCCAGTGAAAAATACTTGCAAGGTCTTGGAACAATAAAAGGGGAGAAAGGAGGGAAAGGAAGGCCATATTTGATTAATCCACATAAAATTACCATTTTTGTACATCAAAAGTGGTACAATATTGACAATTTCACTTGGTTCAATCTAATAGATGAGGGAAGCCCTCACCTACTACCCAAAAGGCATATATATAATACTTCTCCTTCTCCAGAGTCTGGGCAGTTCTACCTCCAACTGTTTCCTTCTGGCCCTGTGACCACTATTGTCAGTGGAACAGAAACAGAAGGTGTAAAGACTCCAGACCCACTAACTCACCCAGAGCACAAGAAGCAGCACGTGCTAATTCCTAGCACCTTTTGGCTTCCCTTTTCCTTTGGCCTCTGAAAAATCAACTGCTGTAAACAGAATCTCTCTTTTGGTGAAGTTCAAGCAGCAAATGGTGAACACTGTCTGTCCATGACGATGCCAACTCAGAATGAGCCATGAGAAGGAAAACAACTGTCTTTCATGGGACAAAACTGAAAACTCTCATATTTGCTAAATAAACACATCACATCAGAGAATATTCTACACCTATAACAAGATATGATAGGGCAACAATATGAAGAGCTATAGAACATGGGGTTGCAGTACTGAGAGCATTGTTCTCTTTATGAGGACCAAGACATGGGGTCCTACCCCGTGACCAGCTCTGTGTCATCAGGAACTCAGCTCACCTCTCTGAGTCTCAGTCAAAGGACAGGACTGGATTCAGGTCATCTAAAGCAGACCCTTCCCCTTTGTCTATGACTTTCTAGAGCTGTACCATTACTGTCCTGAAGCACAATATTAAATAATAAAGGGGGGGTGTTGAGGGGATGGACAATAATGACATAAATAACCACAAAACTCACTGTTTAACTTACATTGTTTCAAAAGAATGTTAGCCTTGAAGAAAGAAACCGCCTATCCTTCCAGTGCTGGAAGCGGGGCTTATTTAAGAGGAGCGACAGCAAAGGGCAATCAGCCCCTGATGGTGACAAGTCTGCCTCCACCGCACACCTCCAGTGTTTGTCTGTCTGTTTCAAGGGTGACCAGTATCACGTGGCGAAACAGGATGATGGGTAAAGAGCAGAGAGTGGGGACTTCAGCTAGTGGAGTGAATGGACACTAGTGATGAGTTTTCCTTTCGAATTTAGTAAATGAGTTCTTGGATCTAATGGAAATCACCTCTTACTGACGATTGAAAGTAATCACATTGCACCTCAAAGCAATCGATCAGCCGATGTTGGAGAGATTGTAACAACGTCAAAGATGCAGGCTCGCTCACGGCTGCACACTGTTGATGACCCGGGGTGGGGCCTAGCCCTCCTGTTTTGTTCACCCCTGCAATGAGCAGGCCCTCCACATTCGTGTGTGAAATAAACACAGTACCTATTTTATGACTGCACACGATGCACAGGAATCTCCAAAATTTTAGAAATAAGATAACTGGAGTGGCTAGCAGAGTTGAAATCTTTCTGAACCACAAGACGAAAATTCAACTTAAATGACACAGATTGTTTCTATGCCATTTTCAGATGAATTTTAATAATTTAAAAAATTGTGCAGTGGGTCAAAGTTTAAAATACACTTGTAAGTCTGTTTGAAAAAAACAAGCAGCCCACACTTTAATTTTTTACCACCTTGTCCCAAAGCATGCAAATAAATGAAATTAATGATTAAATGAGAAGACAATCTTTGAATCTGTATTTAATATCATTTTACTGTTTGGTTTCAGCTTATTTTTAACACAAAGTACTGATAAATTGGGGGTTTTCTAATTGTAAGTTCTTTAACATAAAGCAGAAACCAGTAGAGAGCAGAAGGCTCTAATTGTCCTGCTTAGAAAAAATACCATGAAAAAACAAACAAAAAAAAAACAGAGCCCATGAAAGAAAAGAAACCCTTGTAATTCCTGGAATTTAGAGATAACTAATCAATTCTTTTCTGAAATTAGCAGCAAGCAGCCAGGAAAAGATTATCCAAGGACACTGAAGATTTAAGAGATGAAGAGCAACCAGCTCTACAAATCTCTAATATTGAAAGTGAGAGAAAGATCTAAAAAGTCGTCATTTAAAACAGCATAGGAAAATAAGAAGGAAAAATCATCAGTATCAAATTTTAATCTGAGATTTGTGCCAAAGTGTTTGTATCTTACTCTATGAGACATTATTCTTAAAAATTAAAGGCGTTTAAAAATCCTTATAAATGCCCATATTAGAAAACATCATGATTTTTGTTTTAATGAATGTTATTTTGATTTAGGAAGAAAAGCTTACCTAAGTAGGAAAACATTCTATAGTCTATCACCTCAGTCAGGGAATGTCCCTCTTTGGACCACAAAACTTGGTGCAGACACCTCCATTCACAAGCACCAACATACCGAAAAATAAGGCTTTCCCTTAGCATGTCTCATAAAAGTAGGAATGATGAGACGTGTCCCCAGTGCTGTCAACGTGACCTTGACATTTCCCATCTAAACTCTTAGTCTTCCTGGCAGAGTAGACGAGTCACAGCTCTCAAGGGAAGTATAAAATATGATTCAAGTAAACATCTGCTAAGTTCCCAGTTTTAAATTTTACCTATTATTTGTTGAATGTCTATTAATACAGAGGGCTTGCTGACCATTTCCATGGAAACAAAGATGACCAAGATATAGATCTTTTTTTTTTTTTAATCCTACCCTAAGGTCATTTTCCTTATTGCTTTTTAGAAAGAAAGGAAGAGAGAGAGCGAGAAACATTGATTGGTTGCCTCCCATACATGCCCATACCGGGGGTCACCCACACCCATACCAGAGATCATACTGGGGATTGTCCACACCCAGACCAGGGATCAAACCCACAACCTAGGTAACTGCCCTGACCGGCAACTGAACCCGCAATGTTTTGGTTATGGGACGACACTCCAACCAACTGAGCCACACCAGCCAGGGCAAAACAAATCTTGATCTTGAAGGAAGTGACAAGCTACCAAAGGAGAAAAAGAAATGTGTGTACAAATAACATCAAACACATAAGTACTTTCTTTGAAGGAAAATACGTATTCAGAACCATCTTCTTAGTGTTCAGAAAATGACTTCTAAATGGAAGACGCAGGGATAAAAGATGGAGAAGCTGTCATTTAAGCTGAATCTTGACACGAAGGAGGGCATCTCAGGAAAGGAACACAAACACAGAGCAATGGAATTTATTGGTTAAAATGGGAACTCGCAGACTGGCAGTCCATTGCCAAAGCCAGCCAGCAGATGTGTTTTGTTTGGCCAGAGTAATGTTTAAAAAAATTTTTGAATTAGTTGCCAGCATTTTTAAATTGAGATTTCACATAAAGTTCTGGATTTTGCGGCTACTCTTGAAGAACTTAGAAGATGTTAACACTGGGTCCACATCCCACAGAATAACAAGCGTCAGCTGGAGGGGTATCAGCTGCTCCCTGAGAAGGGCACACAGCTCACCAGCGCATCAGGAGCCTGCTCGGCTGCCTCGTTCTCTATATGTCCTGGCCCCTGGGGGGGATGGCCTTGCACGCCTGAGTTAAAGTATGTGTGTAGGTCAGCCCAGTGGTATGCTGGTAAATGTTTAACAGCGGACTCTCCAAGGAAAAGAAAAAAGGCCCTGATTGTAGTATTTGCCAATTTCTGTAGTATAAATACTGTCACTGTGGCCAATTTCAAGCTACCAGAGTTGTGTCACTGACACTGGAACTGGTAAGGGCTGCGCGCCCCACTGCCACTCATTCCGCTCTCATACTGCTGGGTCAGGCAGTCCTAAATTCAAAGTTAGGGTCTCCTGAGGAAGTGTCCTGAGTCTCCAAGCATCCCTGTGTCCCTGGGTTAACCAGGAGAAAAAACGGCCTGCCTCACAGTGTTACTGAGCGGTTCAAAGGATTCTCCCAGAACCACCCACTGCTCTGTAACGTTCCTGAGGGTCATTCCTAGGGTGAATTGTTCTTCCGCACTTCTGGTGGGTGACAGGTGGGCTCTGTGCTTTGTGGTAGCTGGGGGACAGGATTGGTGGGAAATGACACAGGTACAGATACTAGTAGTTGGAGGTTGGCAAGAATGCACTAAATGTTTCCAGGAAAATGGGCATGACAGGGAGAGCATTCAGTACACAGGATACCAGCAAATTCATACAACTGGCACCCAGCCTGCCAAAATGACAGTTGAATGCTTCTTGAGAACAGTGACTAGATCTTTTTCACCTTTGACCTTGCAAGTGTACCTGGGGCTGCTGAATGGTCCAGATGGGCAAACTGTTCACCCTTGCTAGAGGCCATGAGTCACCACATGGAGGGAGGGAAGCCACCAGAAACTTCCTACCAACAGGGACCTATTCCTTTCGAGTTCTAATTACTGAAAACCTTCTATTCCATTTCATAAATTCCTGGCAGAGTTCTAAAAATAAATAAATGAAACAAAAGAAAGCGAAACCATTTTACTAGATTGCAAATCACCTGTACAAATATATTTCTGATGTAGATTTCAGACAATATTCTCGAGTCCAGTGTCAGACTTTAGAAAAAACTCCAATCACAGCCCTAATGAACATGTGGCTCAAAACAAATGTCTTGACTAAAAATTGTAAAAACCACATTTCTCATAGCCTTTCTCATGGACAAAAAGGACAGAACAAGGGGGAGAAAATGGTGATGAAACCAAATGCAAAGAAAGTCAAATAGGACCCACACAAAGCCTTCAGCTCCCCGCTGGTCCCTGAGGGGAAGGTCTCTTAAAGCTCAGGGGGAAGGACTAATGGAAGCACCCCTTTGTGTAAGCTATTGTTCAGTAACTTTATGACTTCACAGCTTTTTAATAAGAAGAATTTAACAAGGAAAGTTTCCTTCAAGGTTTCCTAATGAAGTGGGTGAGCTGAGTTCACTGTTTCTCTGTTCTAAAATGTTTTCTCATCATCTTTCATGTTCAGGAGGAGGAGGAGTTAGCTGAGTTAGCTTATTTGAGGACAGTTTTAAAGAGGGAGGGGGGAAGAGAGATTGGAATTGCATTCAAAGCTCCGAATCTTGTGCAAGCTTGGTCTTCCCAAGACTCAAACCTTGGAAGTGCAGGCAATTCTAAGGGGCTCACTGTGTGTCACAGACTTGTTGGCTTTTCCATATCTCTCATTAGGGGAACTAGTTATTTTTCCTCACCTAAGTTGTTTTTAAAAAACAATTTGAAAAACCAGTAGTATTGTCCTCAGAGTTTAAGAACCCAATCCTTTATATCAGGAAATTGAAGTCACTTCAGTGGCACCAAACAAAAAATGAGGCTCAAGGAAGCCTTGCTATCTCAGTAAGTGACCGGTTTAGAGAAGACCCATCCCTTCAACTTGGTACTTCCCTGAAATTCTGAATGAGGGAGTCTGTTAGCACTCACCTCCCTTGAAAATCTGTAAGAAACAAATGGCCTATCCATTGTGTGGTTCAATGATAGAAGCCAAAATTTTGGTCTTAGATCCTCTGTGATCAAAAGCAGGTCACTCACTACTGTCTGATCCTCAGGTTCCTGACCCCATCTTAATAATGTGTGAAAATAGCTAAGAAGGAAAACTCTCAATACACGTCCTTTCCCAAAGAAGAATGACACCTACTCATCCAGTCATGGTCTGTAGGCTCAAGGCCAAATCATGTCAAATGAGAAATTATCCTGTACAGCAGATTCTTCTTTCAAATTTTATTTTTGGTTACCAAGTCTATACTGTTATTGTGGACTCCCCTGCGTGTGCAGACCATCGTGACGGTGCTGTGAGAAGTGCAAAAGGGATAAGGACACCAGCCTGTGAAGGAAACGTCTGTAGGTCAATTCCACCATTGCCTCACTCAGCATCCCCTTCACCCACTTGTGTGGGGACCCTTGTCCCACCATTACCTGCTCATCCTTCTCATGGTCCCTGTTTGCCTCTACCTCCCTCCAGCTCCACTTCCTCATACCAAGTCTGCTTTCCATGATAAAAAGAAGGAAAGAAAGGAAGAGAGGAAGGGAGGGGGAAGGAAGGAAGGAAGGGAGGGAGGGAGGAAACCACATACTCATTCATATTAGGGTATAAATTGCTGATAGCAGTTTATAAATTTCCCTAGAAGACTAAAAATTTCCCAGGGCTCAAGGCCTTTAAGGCGTGATGCTGCTAAGGTGGGATTTTAGCCATCACAGTCCAACGCAAGAAGATGTTTTGAGAGCCAGAAACTCCATTCAACACCCATAAGTCACACTATTGAAGGCTCTGCTGAGATCAATGCTGTTCAATGGAAATACAATGGGAATCACTGATGTAATTTTAAATTTTCTACTAGCCACATTAGACTTCCAGCCAAGATGGAGGCATAGGTAGACACGCTGTGCCTCCTTGCACAACCAAAAGAGGAAAAACAACAATTTAAAAAATAAAAACAGCCAGATCTGACAGAAAACCACTTGGTTGTGGAAGTCCGACAACCAAGGAGTTAAAGAAGATACGTTCATCCAGACCAGAAAGTGGGGTGGAGCCAGGTGGAGAGCACTCGGCAAGACGCGGTTTGTGGAGCGGTGCCGGCAATGCTTCAGCTGCCTGGAGAGGCCCTTGGCGGGTGCGCCTGGCCAAAACACGGCAGGCGCACTCGGCAAAACTGGGGCTGAGAATGGTGGACTGGGTGGTCCCTCATTCTCATGCAGATAAACCAGGAGGAAAAGCTGGGGAGCAGAATGGACCGTGTGACCCCCCAACGCAGGGAAATAAAGCCTCAAACCACCAATTGAATACGCCTGTGGGCGTTGAGGCAGCAGTGGGAAGAACTCCTGGCCTCACAGGAGAGTTTGCTGGGGAGACCCACAGGGACTTGGAACTGTGCAGGCCCATCCACTCACCCCAGAACCAGCAAAGAAGGGCCAAACTTGCTTGTGGGTAGCTGGGGAAGTGCGGAGAACAGAGCAAGCACCATTGTTCTCTCAGGCCCCGCCCCCACAGACAGCGTCACAACACAACGAAGCAGGTTACCCCACCCTGGTGAACACCTAAGGCTCCACCCCTTAAAGTAACAGGCCCACCAAGAAGAAAAAAAAAATGGCCCAAATGAAAGAACACATCAAAGCTCCAGAAAAAATACAACTAAGTGACGAAGAGATAGCCAACCTATCAGATGCACAGTTCAAAGCACTGGTAATCAGGATGCTCACAGGATTCAAAGAAAGATTGTTGCAATTACTTGAACAAATGAAGGATAATATAAAGGATATGAGGGGAAATCTGCAAGGAACCAATAGGGATGAGAAGGAACTGGGACTCATATCAATGGAGTGGACCAACAGAAAGAAAAAAAACATCCAACCATAAAAGAATGAAGAAACAAGAATTCAGAAAACTGAGGAGAGGTTTAGGAACCTCCAGGACATCTTTAAACGTCCCAACATCTGAGTCATAGGGGTGCCAGAAGGAGAAGAGGAAGACCAAGGGATTGAAAGCTTATTTGAACAAATAATGAAGGAGAACTTCCCCAAGCTGGTGAAGGAACTAGATTTTCAGGAAGTCCAGGAAGGTCAGAGAGTCCCAAAGCAGTTGGACCCAAAGAGGACCACACCAAGGCACATCATAATTACATGACCCAAGATCAAAAATAAGGAGAGAACCTTAGAAACAGCAGGAGAAAAGGAGACAGTTACCCACAAAGGAATTCCCATAAGACTGTCAGCCAATTTCTGAAAAGAGACCTTGCAGGCAAGAAGGGGTTGGAGAGAAGTATTCCAAGTCATGAAAGGCAAGGACCTCTATCCAAGAATACTCTATCCAGCAAAGCTATCATTTAGAATGGAAGGGCAGATAAAGTGATTCTCAGATAAGGTCAAGTTCAAGGAGTTTATCATCACCCAGCCTTTATTATATGAAATGTTAAAGGGATTTATATAAGGCATGGAGGGATATCAGGGGAGTGGTAGGGGGAGAGAGGGGGGAAAAGGGGCAGAGAATAAGTAGCATAAATGGTAGGTAGAAAACAGACGGGGAGGTTAAGAATAGTATAGGAAATGTAGAAGCTGAAGAGCTTATGTGTATGACCCATGGACAAAAACTAAAGGGCGGGGAATTGGGGAGTGGGAATGGAGGGGAAGAAAGGGGGGGAAATGGGACAACTGTAATAGTATAATCAATAAAATATATTTAAAAAAAAATTTTTTCTAATAGCCACATTAAATAAAGAGAAGCAGATAAAATTCATTTTAATAATATATTTTGTTAAACCAAATATATCCAAAAATATTACTTCAATGTGTGGTTGCTATAAAAAGAAATATTAATAATATATTGTCCGTTTGTTTTTTCATACTAAGCCTTTGAAACTCAGTGCGTGTTTTGCATTTGCAACTCCTGTCAGTTTGCACCTGCCTTGTCTCAAGTGCCCAGTAGCTACCTGTGCCTGGTGGCTACGGCATTGGACAGCAGAGGTCTACTGAGTGACTGAGTAAGCCAGCCCCACCAACCCTGACTAACTGCATGTTAGTAGCCAAAGTTGCTTGTTTCCCCTTTTTCCTCTGCATTCACCCACCCCGTTGCTCTTCACGACAGCTCAAGTGAGCATCCACAGTACATGGAATGGCACATTTAAGCCTCATAACAACGTGACAAGCCAGATTCTGGTGAGGAAAGAAGACCCGGGAAGTGAAGACCTTGCTGGTGGTTCCTTCGCTGAGAAATAGGGAGGCTGCATGAAGCAGTAAGAAATGATCACAAAGGAAGGAGCAGAAAAGAAGACAGGTGCAGTAAGTAGGCTGAGACGCTAGAGCCATCTGAGACCATGAATGTTACACAGATAAGTGGGTCCCTCGGGTGGCGGAGAGGGACTTGGAAGTGTAGCATCACCAAGGCTGTCTTCCCAACCACCCATCTGTCCTCTGCTCCCAAACAAAGTCATGCAAAGTGGGACCCCAGTCACACTGCCCCGTGTGGCCCTGTGCTTGTGGCAGCTCTCTGACCTAGTCAGACAACACATATTGTTCTGTACTTCACAGAATACAAAGAAATACAAGACACAAGCCTGTCTTCCAGAGGTTTATAATCTACTTGGCTAGGTAAGGAAAATACATCATATACCTCAGCCCTTACTGTCAATAAACAGACTAAGAGTTTAGAGTATTCAAGAAAGGCTTCCTGGAGGAAAGGGCATGGGGCTGAGCCTTGAAGGAGGTCAAGATATCAGCCCTGGAAGGCTGTTTCAGGCAGAGGGAGCTGCTTAAGATAAGGCTTATAGGTGGAGGAGGAAGCAGGCTGCAGGTGGAAGGATACCACAGGTGATAGGCGCTGGCAGCCGGCTAGCACATAGGGATTTGACCAGCACTAGGGCTCCCCGTCACAGTTGAAAATGGCCAGAGTTGCTCCTGGCCTCTGACTTCACTCCTACCCACTCTTAGGAGGAGAACTGCTGTCCCAGCATTCCCAGAAAATATCCAGATGTTCCCCTTGCTTAGGTCAATATGCTCTGTCCCAGGGTCTAGGGTGACATCAGCTCACCTGGAATCTCCTGAAGATCCAGAGGCAGCTGTTCTGAAGAGGAAGGAGAGAGTGGACACAGCAGTAGCAGGAAGGCAACAGTCAATTGTCCATGACGCTGAACCCCAGGGGATACACATCTCGCCCAAGTTTAAGGACATATTGTAGGTTTCATTTGGTTTCCAAAGCATTTTGTGCATAAAGATATAGGTTGGCATTGCATTGGGTAACAGTTTGGGGGAGCTGTTTCCCTTTTGCCTTCCAGGTTCCTCTTTTTCTAATTATTCACAACATAGTAAATCACATTAAATGTCACAAAATAAAAGCACTATTGACATTTTTTAGCCAGATAATTTTTTGTCGTGGGGTTATACTGAGAAATATTTTGTAGCAGCCCTGCCCAGGTACAAGTTGTGGCAATCAAAAACATGAAGAACCGCCCAGCTGGTGTAGCTCAGTGGATTGAGCGTGGGCTGGGAACCAAAAGGTCCCAGTTCGATTCCCAGTCGGGGCACATGCCTGGGTTGCAGGCCGGGTCCCCAGTGAGGGCCATGTGAGAGGCAACCATACATTGCTCTTTCTCCCTCCCTTCTCTTCTCTCCAAAAATAAATAAATAAAATCTTTAAAAAGAAAAAAAATATTAAAAAAAAAAACATGAAGAACCACTGCTGTGCAGGGCTGACACTGGAGCCAGCCATTGCCACCCAGCGGCAGCATTAGGTTCCAGGATGAAAATACCACGTGGGGTCCCGGGCATGAGCTGTAGGTGAAATTAGCAGCTGTGTGACCTTGAACAAGTAGGTCTACTTCCTTTCATCTGTACCTCACCTGGTGGTTGAACAATTACATGAAATCATGTATACACAGCCCTTACCCCAAGGTGGTTATCAATGCCATTAGCTATTTTTCTGGCACTGTAACAAAAGCAGGCATTTTTTAATTGTGTGTTTCAGGAGAATGTGCTTTGCAGGGGCAGGGTGTGGGGGAGTGTTCGATTGTTTGTTTTTCTTTTTCTTTTTAAATCAGAGCCCTGCTTTTGGAAGAACAACAAAGAAAACTTCTCTGAAGACTATTTTTGTGGCTAGGCCTCCTCGACTTTTCCCTCTTCAAAGACAGCCTCTCCCTGTCCCTTAGAAAGGCGTGTCTAGTAGGGACAAAAGTCAGGCAAAGTTCTGGTTAGCTGAGGGCTTGGGGAGCCTGCTCAGCGGCAGACCAGGGTGGCCGCCCACACAGGCCCCAGTGCACACTCCAGGGGCAGCTGCCCAGGCCTGCACTCCATTCGGTTCTGCCTGTGATCACCCTGCTGGTCCAGGGTTCTCCCTGTGTGGTCCCAGCTGCAGGGTCCTGGGGCCGGCTGTGGCCTATACTGTCCTCATGCAAGGGAAGGGCTGTCAAGATGGCAAATTTGCCTTAAGTAACTAACCTTTCTTCCATATATGGCATATGTTTGCTACCAAATGTCAACCTTGGCTTGACTTCCCTTTGTAAAAATTATACTCTGTCAATCTCCACAACCCTCAACTGAGACAGTTGAAAATACCCAGTGGCACCAATCAGGAACTTTGGGGCTTCCCAACATGACATGGAAATCTGGGAAACCGGACGTGGCAACCACACTCTAATTTTATGGCCCCAACTTTATTGCCAACACAGAGGCAATAAACAGAAATAATAAACGAAACAGCATGCGGAGCTGAGGCGACCGCGGCCTCGCCAAATCCGCGCAAGGCACCTAACCGTTCTGCGCAGCCGCCGCCCCTGTCCAGGGAGGGAAGGACAACGTGCTCCCTGACCCGGCTCCCAGGGGACCTCAGAATAAGGTCCATCAGCGCTGTGTTCCTGGTGAGACTGTGTACAAGTTCACGGCATCCTGCCCGAACATGGGAAGTGAAAGGCAAATGCAAACAGAATGGATTCTGAACATCATAACCCAGTGAACCAAAATATTAGAACAGATGAACTTGAAAGCCAATTATTTGGGATCTGTTCATTCATAGTACAACTGTTCTCAGCAAATTGATTGTCAAAAACTTGGTTATTAGTATTTTTTAAGAATGTGTTTCACTAGGTTTTTATGGGGAAGAGAAAGACCCGTTAATCTCCTCATACAGTAGTACCCTTTGAGAAGTCTATTTTGTAATTTAGATTCCCATCTCTGGGTTTCAGTGGAATTACAGAAATCAGATATAGATGAACAACAATTGAAGGCCTTAGCACCTAAGAATAACTAGCAGTCGGCTGATATTTCTGTTTTTGCAGGGTCCAAAATTATTCCTCTATTATTACTAAGATGTTCTGCCTACATAAAACTATCTGCATCCACATGTGGCTGATAACAGTGCTGTCAGGACATGTTAGGTATGGACTCAAGAAATGGGAAACCCATGTTATGGTTTCAAATTTTTCTAATTCCATAAAATCCTCTTGCCTCAACATTTACTAGCTATTATAGAAATAAATATGCCAACTTGGAATCAGTGAACAGTGGAACATTGAGATAAAACTAATAGAAATACATGCACATGTGCCCTGGCTGGTGTGGCTCAGTGGACTGAGTGCCAGTCTGCAAACCAAAGGATCCCCAGTTCAATTCCCAGTCAGGGCACATGCCTGAGTTGCAGGCCAGTTTCCCCAGTAGGGGGCGCTTGAAAGGCAACCATATATTGATGTTTCTCTCCCTGTCTTCCTCCCTTCCCATCTCTAAAAATAAATAAAATCTTTAAAAAGAAAATACGTACACATGTGTATATGAATATTCATGAAAAACTAATTTTATTGACATAACTGAAATACACTCCCAAAAGTATTTAACAATAAGTAATAGAATATAAGAGAGATTAAAGATAAAAAGACCAAAGTGTAGTCAACAAATGCTGGAAAGCAGAAATCTCCACACTGGTTATTAGTTTCTACCTGTTGGCACTACCTCGTTCTTATCAGGGACATGGTGGAGTGAGTGCCCTGCAGGGACTATCCAGTTGCAGAGGGAGAACCGTGGGGATATTCCATTCACATGTGACTCTCATAGGCCATCTGCCTTTGTCCTGAGGCTCTCCACCTTTGGAAAAGGGGATAAGGTCCTTGGCCAATATAAGAACCAGTTATAAAACATAAATGAAATCAAGGGAACCCCACGCATATCGCCACTAGGAATAGCCACATGGACCCCTCATAAGAAACTTGTCCCCGAGCAAGATAGCTCCATTCTCACGATCATTTTGCTGCAGAGGTTTTCTCTTTTGTTCTGGGGGTTTTCTGAAGCACTCATTTATAAACTCTTTTTGTGACACACACAAAAGCGGTCAGGCCTGAGCTCACCCTGCCGACCCAGAGGCCTGAAACCAGCACAGCTTTTTCTTTTCACAAACATTCCCTGTGAAGAAAATGTGCGAATTCTGATTTGTCTTATTTGGAAGCACTGCTCATATTTTTTTTTTTTTTTTGTCTCAGAATGGAATCACTTCTCAAACCAAGATGACACAAAAGCCATAACCCATTCAGTCTTGCAGCAGTCCCACTTAGTATTCTGCTGTGTGTGACTGTGGCCTGGGGCAGTAGCCTCCAAAGGTAGCAGAGGGTCTTTTGAACACTGAGTTGTGTTTTCCTGGGAAGTTGGAGCCACAGGGCCTGTCCTGCCCTCTTCTGGGGCACTGGTCATAACCCTCCCGCCAACCACGGTTGAAGAGCCTGGCCTTCTGCAGAGAGAATGCCTGGGGTGAACTCTGGAGTACCAGAGCCTATAGTACGAAGCCCCGGAGACCCTGCAGGCTTCTGGTCCCTGTGTAACTTCCCTTCCTTTTCCTCCCAGCATCCTTGTCTGACACAACCTGAGAGGAAATACATATCACTGAAGTCTCCTCATCTAATCTTAATTTGCCACTCCTCACTTCACCTAAGTGTTTATTTAGGACACTATAAGACTCAAAGATAGATCCTCCCCGAGCTTATCTTAGTGCAGCCCTCTCCCCATCTTGGATGTACCTGCAGGTTGAGATCTTCAGGTGAATCTACCATTTTAGGTCCCATTAGAGCCAATCCCTGCCTCCAGCACAGTCTGTTTTCGGGTAACAGGTGGGAGGGTCAGTTTCCTTGGTGTTGGCTCTCACAGAGGATTACATTCTCCAGGCTTCCTCAGGTGGTCTTCTCTCTCAAGGATGGTACAAAGAAGGGAGGCAGGGTCGGTAACAAGACAACCTCATTCCAGTTACTATCACTCCTTAGCAAACTACCCCCAAACTTAGTGACTTAAAACACATATTTTTATATCTCCTGATTTCATGGGTGAGATTTTATTGCCAAGAATTTGGGCAGAGCTCAGCAGAGCAATTCCTTGGTCTCCTGAGGCAGACAAGAGGCCACTCCATGGTAATTCAGCAGGAAGACAGCCTCACAGTCATGTCCGGCACTTTGGCCAGAATGGCTGGAAAGCTGGGCTCACCTGGGGTTGTCGCCCATGTGGCCTAGCCAACTCAGGAGAGCTGGACTCCTCGCCCAGCAGCTCAGGGCTCCAGAGTGCCTCTTCCAGCCACATGGTTTTTTTATGACTCCGCCTCAGAATTCTCGTAGCATCACTCCACCACACTCTGTTGGCCAAAACAGTCACAAACATGCCCAGATTCAGGGGATGGGGACATGGATCCCACCTGCCCATATGAAGTACGTCAAAACAAAACAGCAAAAACACCTACAAGAAGCCTCCACCATTCTCAAGAACTGCTCCCTCAGAACCTTGGCTCTCTGGTCTTCCCACTGACTGAAGAGTCCAAGGCCACCTATCCCCTGTCCCACCTTAAAGAATGCTGCATGGAAGTACACCCACCTCTCACCCAGCCACTACCTATAACAGCAGGTATGTGTAACCAGTTACTTGGACCACACTCTTCCTCAAAAGGGCAGTTTGACAAAACTTATTTAAACCCTTCTAGACACATGTTAATGAAATCAGTCTTCTCTATTCTCCACATTAAAAACCTAAGTGACTTCCCATCACACAGAGACTAAAACCCAGACTCCTTACTGCAAACTGACAGGCCCTAGCTGGCTGACTCTACCACCTCTCTGAGCCTTCCTTTCTTGTTACTCTGTCACACTCGTCCTCGTCAGCCACACTGGCCTTTCTTTACTCCAACTCACCGGGTTCATCCTCACCTCAGGGCCACTGCACGTCCTTGGCACACAAGAATGCCTGCCCCCTCTTCCCCTGACCATCTCTTTGAACCAGGTTCAGCCCACGTGTCATGAACTCAGGTCTCTCCCCGCCACCTACTTACTCCTTATCATATCGCTCTATTCACACAGGCATCTAAAATGATGTCGATAATTAATGTTAACCTACATAAGAGCCATTTGCCTATACTCTTTGCACCCAGCTCACCTCCTGACACATGGACAGCACTCATCTAACACAGGTTGTGTGAATGAATAAAAAGTAAGTGAATGTTGTCCCCCGGCCGACTTCTCAACCCCACCGGCAGGACATCAGCTCCTTTGGGCTCAGTGGGAGGTTCCACACAACTCCATCTCCAAAACCACTGGGAGGGAGTCATCGTCACCACATCTCACCCTTCTTGCTGTGCCTGGACTCAGATATCTGGGACACTTGGTAATGCTTGTCTGTGGTCCCCAAGGAACAAGATCCAGATGCAATCTCAGGAAAAGTCTAGGCGTCCGATAGCACTCCGAAGTAAGTAATCACCGTAAGTGAATAGTAAACCTGGCCTTTGCTGAGAACCTATTAGCTTCTGGCCACTCTGGGAATATGCTTCCTGTATGTCTAGGCTGATTCCTCTGGCCACTCCACATTCCCAAATCTCACCTTCCTTTCCTCCCTGAACCAGCTCAAACTCCAACCTCTCCAGAATAGAAAGCATTCTCTCCTTCCTGCAAAGCATAGCAGATACAAGCCATTGATCAATCAATTACATGACACTCATTGGTTTCAAATTATTTACATCTTTTATTGCCATCCACATTTTTACATGTTGAGGTCCTATCTGCTTGGCTAAACTAAGTCTCCTTGAGAGCATCACAACTGGGCCTTCCACAGAGCAGGCACTTGGGTCATCCTCCTGGAATTGCTGTGATTAATACCTGGGATTCACCTAGTAACTTTTAGACACAACTGGACAAATAGCCTTAGTAAAGTTTAGGGTCCATTAAAGCTTCCAGGTCCAATCAGAAGAGATTATCTTTAAATAACAGGCCCCTGTGGACAGCTCCAAAGACCCCAACAGTCTACCTTAAGTAGCCAGACCCACTCTAAAATTCATCCTCAGAACAGAGTGGGGGAAATGTGTTATATTCCACAGTCAATTTCTTGACTCTAGGACTTACCCTTATCTGATAGTAAAAATTAAAGCTCAACAGGTTCGTATGATTGAGTGAAGCAAAGAGTTCATAGCATCCAACAGTCTGACTCTATAAAAAGAAATACCGATGATCCCAAGTGGAGAATCTAACAGCCGGACTAGCAGCTGACAACCCGAGAAAGATGCATCAACCTCAGGGAGCTTATGGAAGTCTACAGCCACACGCGGCTGCTCCTCTGAAGGAAGGTCCCTCTCTGAGGAAAGGGGTTTAATAGGTAACAGGAGTGCTGTTGGCCGTTCTGAGGCAAAATGTGGCTGGTGGGACTGGAGCAATTGCCTCTGAATAGAACTGTTTTATTTGGGGTATTTTTTTTCAGATGTGTTTTAAAATTTTTGGAATGGCAACTAAACTCAGTGCCATCTTTCTTTGAGCACTGTTTGCCCAGCATCACAGCAACTCATTCTAAGTCACCGCTAGAAGGTTCTCAGAATTAATCCTGGTCAGAATCCCACTGAGAGAGCTATGACCACAAGCCAGGAGCCTGTATTGCAGACACCCTGCAGACTAGGATTCATCAAACCCTTCTGAATATTCACAGCTAACTAGGAAAGTCTTCTGCTCTTATACTTACATACCTTCTGGGGCCTCTAATGTATCATACTTCTCTTCAGTACTTTTAGGTGGAGCAGAACCACTTTGGAAGTAACCCCCAGCACCTGTACCCTTGCCGGCGCCATCAGCAAGCTATGGGCTCTGCGGTAGACAAATGCTCTTTTGCTAATCCAAAAATACCAGTGGGCACAGATAACAGCCGTATGCAAGGCAAGCCTGATCTCTCCAGCCAAGGAACAGAAAGGGGGCAGCTTGTGAAGGCAGAAAACATTTAGACAGCAACAGCTCTCCTCCAGCCATACATACAGAACAAAACAGAGACCGCAAACTCTTCTGCTAGCAAAGGCTGAGCAGCCTAGACTTCCGTTCTCACTAACCTGTAACAAGGCACCCAACCCTCTCACCAGGGTGGGTCAGAGAAGGCCAAGTGGGGAGCCAGAACTTTCAACCCAATGGGAGCGCAAACCTCTCCCTGAACCGTGCCCCCCACCACGCCCCATACATTGTCAGTGGAGACCATGCCAGGAGCCCGGACACCCCCCCACCCCCAACATGCAGTAACAAGGCAGCTCCCCTTCCTCACGGGGGTAGCATCAGGAGGCCCCCTGCAGAGTCAGGGCCTTCACCGCCACTCAGCAGTATCAAGGCCACATCCACATGGTCTTGGAGGCTGTGTGGGAGCAGCATCAAGGCAACCCTCTCCGTCCCAGCCGGGGTGGTATCAGTGAAAGCTAATGGGGAGCTTAAATTTTGAAATTTAAATATTGTTTATTCTGCAAGAGACTCTGTGGCCCCAGCTTGTGAGCATGGGCCCGAGGATGGGAGACAGAAGATGACACCCTTACCAGGCCACAGGACTATTTTCTCCTGATGAGCCTGCCCCACCGTCTTACAAGATCTCATTCATGTGGCTGGAATAGCCTTAAATGTGGCTGGAACAGCCACAACTGCAAAAAATAATTCTAACTGTGCCTTTGATTTTAGGGCTGTCCACTTAGGTGAGATCATTGTCAGTGTCTCAGTTTTCTATTTCTCCAGCTGTGTCCTCTATTTCACCAAATCCAACATTTACCAAATCCAAAATCAATGCCTATTGGTCCCCATAGCATTGAGATTTTAAGTATGATGGAAACCACTGCAGGGTTCTAGGTATGTGTGGGGGGTGTCAAATTTGATTTGTGGTTTTTAAGTTTCTCTCCTTTGACAGCACTGTGGATAAGGATTTGGGAAAAGGGAGAGAGACAAGTAAGAGTGGTAGTCAGGTAATGGACGGGGTGGCTCAAAGAAGGTGACAGAATCCGTGGGGAGGAATCAGATTTTTTTTTTAATCCGCACCCAAGGACATTTTTTTCACTGTTTTTAGAGAAAGGAAGGGAGAGAGAGAGACATAGATGCAAGAGAGAATCATCTATTTGTTGCTTCCCATACACACGCAGACCGGGGATCTAACACACAACTCAGGTCTGTTCCCTAACTGGGAATCAAACCCATAATCTTTTCATTATGAGACAATACTCCAACCAACTGAGCCACACCAGCCAGGCCTGGATCAGGTTTTTGAGGCACACTTTTGTGGTAGAACTAGAAAGACTTATTGTTGGATTGGATATGGGGTATGAGAGAAAGTAAGGGGTGGGTGGGCAAACCACTCACTGAGCCGGGAAAGGCTGAAGAAGGGCGAGACTGGAGGTGAGGAAGGAGTTGTGTTGTAGACATATAAAGGCTGAGATGCTTATTAAACATGGATACTTCACAGAGAAAATAGACACCATCAATTGGGAGCTCCCT
Organism: Micronycteris hirsuta; assembly: GCA_004026765.1. Classification (NCBI taxonomy): domain Eukaryota; kingdom Metazoa; phylum Chordata; class Mammalia; order Chiroptera; family Phyllostomidae; genus Micronycteris; species Micronycteris hirsuta. Next base: position 180,445 of record PVJI01000863.1, read on the forward strand.
CATCTTCCCACCATCTAATCTAGAATCCAGAAGCATCTGTGCATACTTTCTTGCTGCCACTTCCTATTGCCACAAAGAGAGTTTCAGGTGTCAAAGACTGAGCCATCCACTTCCATTCCTCCCCTTATCTCCCTGCACCTGTTCAGGAACTTGCCCTTGGAAACCATTCTATTGTCAGTCTTTGGAATATGCTCTCCTGACTGTCCTCTAACCGCGGGCATCTGTCTCAGTGCATTTTGTGGCTTCCTCCACTGGATCTCTAAACCTTGGAGAGCTCGAGGGCTACTTCTTGAATTTCTTCTCGTCCCCATTCACATCCCTGCCTAGTGATGTCATCCAGTTTCACCATTTTAAATGCCATGTATATGCTGGTGACCCTCAAATTTTTATCTCTACCCTCAACCTTTCTCCTGAACTCCAGACTCATAAGAGATCCAGCTGCCTGTTTGATAACTCTCCTTGGATGACTTGGGAAAGGGAGTAGAGGAGAGTTGAGGCAGGGGTACTGTATGAAATGGATGACTCTGGAAGGGGTAAGCTCACAGACAACCACAGCAGGATGGTTAGGCTTGATGTCCACCCAATGTTTAAAGTAAGCTCAGTCATCCTAACTTTGTAATTTTCTCTAGCTTCTCAGGGATAGGAACACAGATTGTGTTCAACCAAGCTAAAGTTTTCAGGTAGAGTTTTACTGCTATGATTACTGCATGAAAAATCTTCCAAAGCATAGTGACTTAAAAAAATGTGTGTATATATATATTTTTTTTAAGATTTTATTTATTTATTTTTAGAGAGGGGAAGGGAGGGAGAACAGAGGGAAAGAAACATCAAAGTGTGGTTGCCTCTCACACACCCCCTACGGGGGACCTGGCCTGCAACCCAGGCATGTTCCCTAGACTGGGAATTGAGCCAGTGACCCTTTGGTTCACAGGCCGGTGCTCAATCTACTGAGCCACACCAGCTTGGGCTATTTTGTTTTGTTTAGTTTTGTTTTGTTTTGTTTTGTTTTGTTTTGTTTTGTTTCACAGTTTGGGAATGCAGGCAGGGCTCAGCTGGGTGATTCTTCTGCTCCTCATGGCATGACAGAAGTCACTCAGCAGTACTCAGCTGGCAAATAGGCTGGTCTGGAGCATCAAAGTCAGCTTCACTAGCACATCTGGCACCAAGGTGGAGGTGGCTGGAAGGCTGGGTCCGCAGAGACTGCTGATCCAAGAGCCTATACATGGCCCTCCATCACTGCAAGGAGGAGCATGGACATTTCAGGGCAATGTACTCCTTACTTGGTTGGCTGGCTTCCCCAGAGTGAGGAACCCAAAAGAATGAGAGGAGGGCTGCATGGCCATCTCTGAGCCAGCTTTATAATTCACTCACTGCTAATTCCACTGCATTCTTTTACTTATAATCGAGTCATGAGCCAATTCAGAATCAAGGACAGAGAGTTAGACTGCAGCTCTCAATGGCCAGTGACAAAGTCACATTGCAGATGAGCCTATGGAGGGGCCACACGGATTGGAAAACACAGTCTTCCTCAGAGGGTATTCCAGAGGGAGAGCAAGGGCATGGTTCTTCATATGGCCAGAAAATCCAAGGGGGTACGGAGTTCAGAGAACCTCTGTGCAGACTTACTGATAGGTGGAATATACAAGGATTAGAAGTCTCAGTGAGATGGGGTATTTAGCAGTTAGAAGACCAGAACAATTGGGAGGGCTTGCCAGAGAATGGAATGTTTGAAAATGAGATTTGGATAAAACCACTTCTGAATGACAAGATCCAAGGTGTGACCTTGGGAGTGGCTGCTTAAAATGGAGGAAAAGAAAGGGTCATTCTTGGAAAACTGTCAAGTTCAAGTAGGCAAGGGGTTGGATGGGTCATCTACGTGGATACTGAAGTCCGTGAAAACAGGCCTGACTGGGGTGGAGGGGCAGATTACAGGCCCAAGTCTGTGCACAGTGGCAACCAGGAGCACAGGGCTAGGAGTCCCACTGTCCCAGTAAGAAGCCAGAAGAGGCACAGCTGCATGTCCTGATCTTCAAAGGAGCAGGACTCTGCATAAGAAGAGGGACAGAGACATTGAGAAATAGAAATAGGGAATGAGGAAGCCACTGAGCTCCCCTTCTTACCCTGAGGGCCAGAGTGTAAGAGAAAAATCTGCCTTTACAGCAGCAAGTGGGGTGCTCTGAACTCAGTTCAGAGCAAACCAGTTCCCATAAAGGCTGGACACTGTGACGATGCTCGGAGAAGACCGGGGAAGCGGGGGTCAGCCCCTCAGAGCATGGGAGAGTGGGGGGAGACAAGGCCAGGAGCTGAGGAAGTTGAGAATGACTGAGGGGGCCAAGGTGCCTGAGGTGAACAGGAATATGAGGCCCATCGTGGGTCCGGGAGGGAGATGAGAAAACCAAACCTGCAGCCCCGAATGTTTTCTCTAGGCCGTGTAAAAGTGTGCGATGTGGAGGGGCCTCCCCTCGGGCCTCACTTTTCTGGGAGGAGGGAAGAACTCCTGAACTGTCACCTTCTCCCTGCCCCATTCTCTCTTCTTCCCTGGGAAGAGCCATCCCACCCTTCAGATAAGGAAGGCCCAGGCCTTGGGGGTCCTTAGTGGTGGGCTCTGGGAGGGGGGGGTGGCAAGTGAGTGCAGCAGGGTGGTGAGCGGCTTCCATTCTGCTGCGGCCGATTTTCTCTGAAAACATCCAAAAGCAAATATGTCATGCTTCAGCAAGGACTGATTCCATCCCTAAAATGCTCTTTTCTTATCTCTATGAGAGATTCACATTCCTTCAATTCATGTAATGTTGGCCATATTTCTTCTGGAATAATAAGTCTGGCATGATTTTGCTAAGGAAACACCCATTGCCTCCCTGCCCTGGTTATATCACAAAGTGTCCTCATACTAACTGTCTGTCCATTCATTCACTCACCCACTCACTCAATCACTCACTCATTCAACAAATGCTTACTGAGCACCTACTAAGTTTCTGGCCTTCCCCTGTGCCCTGGGGATACTACAGAGAACAAAATGGGAAGAAAAAAAAATTGGACTAAAATCTCTTCCTTGGTAGAGTTTACATTCTAATGGAGGAAGGTTGAAAGCACTACAAAGTAAAATAATACAATAAATATGGTAAAATAGCAAGGAAACTAGAATGTTAGTAGGTGACCACTGCTGGGGAGAAAACATGGCTGGGAGGGGTCAGAAACGTGGGGGCGGGGCAGGACGCTCAGGGAAGTCTTCGGTGAGGGTGAGGGGAAGCTCTGGGGCTGCGCCTGAAGGACATGTCCGTTGTGCCCAAACATGTTTGCAGAGCATCTTGGTTTCTCTCCTGCTGCAGCCTGACAGGAGGAGAAAGTGCCTGTGCACCCAGCACCTCTGGCCTCTGAACCAAGACCTGGCCAAGCAGCAAACACAAAGGCCTGTGTTCTATGTTACAGATTCACCACCTCAGACTTCTCTCCCTGCCCCAGGGCCCTGCTTCTCCCACCTGCCCCCTTCCTACCGGCCGGCGCCTTCTCCACTTGTTTACATTGCTCTTGACCTCTGGGTGCACGAAGGCCACATTCATAACGGATGTCTGAACACAGGGTCTATGCAAGGATAGAGAGACAGGAAATCCTGGAGGGGTGTCCACCCTTGTGGCATCTCTGGGCCACACTGGAAGAATAAGCGTTGTCTTGGGCCACACATTAAATGCACAAACACTAACGAAAACTGATGAGTCAAAAAAAGGTTTTAAGTAAACTTATGACTTTGTGTTGGGCCACATTCATGGCCATCCTGGCCCGCACACAGCCTGTAGCCACGGGCTGGACACCCCCGTAGGAGGCTTAAAGGTGCGCCGAGTCACCTCCTTCCTGCAGAAGCTTCCTTTCTAACTAACTTCCATTTTCTCAGGGCTATTCGGTGTCCCCCATCTTCCATTCTTTTGCTCCCATGACCATCTGCTTCTCCTTTCTTCCTTCTCTCCATGTCTCATAGACAACTGCTCACTGTTGGATAAGTGGGACAAGGTAATGACAAATCCTCATTTCACCTAGTAGCTGACATCTTTTCTGATATGCTAGAGAAGTCACTGCCACTTCCTTCTGTCCACCCCATCCCCAGAGAGCCATTCCCTACAGACCAGCAATAGCATCAGCTCCAAGCAGAACCCTCTGCACTATTATATTTTACCAAAAGATAGACCTTCCATTGCCAAAAAGAGCATCTTGTGTCAATCACTGACTTGAAGGGGCTGCCTCATGCAAAGCCCGGCTAACTCATCAGGGAGAAGAAAAGTTGCCAGAATGAAATGAGAGCATGTCAGAGGGAGCAGGAACAGCGCTCAGGGGGCCAAGCGGAAATAGAGAGCATGCAAGAGAGAGAAAGGCAGAAACTGTGGGAGAAAAGAGGAGAAACGATGAGAGACACCGAATAATCATGAGAAAATGGAAGTTAATAACTAAGGAAGCTGAAAGAAAGTTGGGAAAGAAATGCATCGTGATTCTTTTCCTTCAGCAATTGAGACATGAACCATGCAGGGCAAACCAAGCTCGTACTAGCCGCTACTGCTAGGAGCTCACAGACGTGTTCCCTAGTTGGGCTCACTTATTTACTAGGAAATCTCAACCCCAACAGGAAACATTTAAGTAAACTATGAAGGGTACAGAGCAGTGGATGTAGCATGCTACTGGTTGTGTTCTTCAGTGTATCATAGACACACACATTTGTGCACACGCACACGTGTGATCGTCTCTGGTCTGAGAGAAGAGCAACTGACAACAGAGATTGGCAGGTGGGCAGGGGTAGAAAAATAACTTATTGTTCATTGAATGCCTTTTTTAATATTGTATATGCTTTTTAAATATTGTACATTTTACCTATTAAAAACAGAAATGGAAGAGGGGAAAGATACAATTTTAAGCCCCTGAAAAAAATTCATGTATATTTTCTGAGCTTCATACAAGGACAAGCACTGCGGGGGAATCTGCGATGTAACTCGCAGTCAAACCCGTGTCCCCTGTATCACCTCCGAATCTCACAGAACGAGCCAGGCAATGAGGAACATGGTACCACAATGGACCAATCCCAGCTTCCTGCATTTTGTTCTTCTGGGGGCAAATCCTGGTTAGTAGATATATTACCTGAAATAAAATGATCTGCTCAAATGTGAATGTACTTAGGATCTGAGCATGTCCTATGGAATAAGAAATCATTCACTGTCTACAAAAAGTACCTGTAGAACAGAGTACCACTGTAACTGTTTTTTATCTAAACATCTAGTGATGGTTTTGTCTCAAGCATCATAAATATTTAAATTCCCTAAGCCCTGTATTTGCATAGCTGTTTAAGTGGATTGTGATCCAGATGGTGACCAGTGACTCCTTGTTTCTCCCAGTCCATCTCACGTCTCTATTCCCTGTTAGAACCTCAGGGCTACTTCTCAAAATTAGCCTTTTCTTTTCACTCCCCACTAAATATGTATGGCTTTGCATGTTCCATAATGAATAAGGAATTATAAAATAATGAAACCTTCTCTTCAGCAGATCAATTCAAACTAAGGGGGAAAAAATAAGACCTTTGCCTGTGCCCTGTCTCAAGTAGTTCGCCCCTCACCCAGGAGGTAGACAAGCCAAGGACGTAAAAGACAGATGATGCACTGAGTTGGAAGATGAGCCATTACAGGAGGAAACACATGAAACCAAACTCCAGTGTCAATGGACAATGTGCAAACAGACTTCAGATACACGGAGGGCTGGACCCGGCTTAGGACCCACTCCACGAGTGCACACCCCACGCTGTATTGGGTAAGCAGTGATTCACATCACTTTCCGGGAGGTTTTTACTTGACTGCGGTGTTGGACAGATGGCCCCAGGATGTCCCTGCAGGGAGTGCTCATGAGAGCACAGGCTCTCCCCCGGGGGCGAGGTGGGAGGACAAACAAGACCCTTGGGAATCTTGCAGCTCTTCCTCTGGAAGGACTTGGCCACTTTCTGCCCTTGCTTTCTTTTCTCCCAGGATATGTGCAAGACACCAGAGTCACTTAACTTAAGCATTGGTAATTTACCCCAAATCCCAGGCAAGGAACACCAAACCATAGATGTAACCACCCCAAACCATAGATGTAAAATGATCTCTTAGAATCAACTCAACTGGAAATGCCAGCCCCTGGGGTCAGCCAGTGAGAGGGACGAAAGAAGAAAGGCAGCTGGAGCAGTTTACCTCCGCCTCAGACACAGGTCGTTCTCAGATGATAGGTCAGCAATTACAGGTGGGCCCATTTCTGCCACCCACCCGATGTGGGCCCCGTATTACTCGGCCGAAGCCGGACTGCCTGCCAAGTTCAGGCCCTTTCTAAACTCTCACTTGGCTTATTGTGTCACCTTTCTAACCGGTCCACTGCCTTGAGCGAGTCTGCATTCCAACACGCCCACCAGTGCCTCACACCACGTGGCAAACGCAGGCACGCGGGCCGAGTCCCGCCCTCCACCTTGTTTTATCTGGACAGCACCTTGTGTCTACCTCGGTGGCAGTGCTGATCTCTCCCTTAACTGTTAAGGACTAGTTACATTTACACAGTCCTAAAGTTACATTCAGCCCTTTGAAGGCAACCGCGAGGCTGATGTGGCCCCCGGTGAAAACGTGTTTGACACCCTGCCTCACAGGGCAGCTTCAGCCTGTCCACCCAGATATTCGGCCTTTCTACGCATCCTTGCCTGGCACAGAGCCTCCAGTCACCCTTCCTGAGTCATCTCTGCATCTCTTTCAAGCTACAAACTTTTCAGCTGATACCTCAATGACCAAAAAGAGTCAGTTACGTGGAGAGGCAGCAAGCACAATCAGACAGTGGCTAAAGCGTGTGCGGAGTCCCGGAGGCTGGAAAGACTTTGGGTAAAATCAAAGAACTGCCAGGGACCTGTGTTTCTGGAAGAAAGGGAGCACCGTAGCTCACCTTGGGGTGGGAATTCGAGCCAGGACCCAGCCCGAGCACGTCACGAAGAAGACATTAACCCTCTTGTCACTGAAGGGCTCCCAGCCTAATGAGGACAGAGCCCAGTTTATGTTGGAAGATCCCAATGGCAGCTGCAAGGAGAATGGATTGGGATGGTTTGGGGATGGGACGAGGGCAGAAGTGATGCTATTGGAACATCTGGAGTGAAGTGACACAGGCTTGCATAGGACAAGTGACCCTGAAGGCAGAGAGAAGTTTACAGACTCAAGATACAGGTCAGAGGCAGATTACAAAGCATTTGCTGGTGGAGCAGATGTGTGAAAGGTAGGATGGATGGAGGAGTGAGGTGCAGAAAACCAAGACTGACTTCCAGCTTTCTGCCTCAAGCAAACGGAGAGGGTGGCAACACGTACTGAGATTGTGAAAACTGGAGGAAAAGCAAGCTTCAGATTACAAATCATGAGTTTGGTTTTGGACGTGGGAAGTTTGAGATGCTTGCAAAACATCCCAATGGGAACATCCAGAAGGCAGATGGCTGTCCAGAAGTAGAGCTGGAGCTCTGGGGAGAGGTGTCCGGACTCTGTGGATGTGTGGATGGTCTTTCAGGCCATGACGATGAGCCAAGCACTTGGGGCGGCTCAGACGCTCACACCTTAACCAGGTGCCTGGCCCACAACTGAGCAGGCTGCTTGCCTGCCCTGCACGCCCATGTCTCCAGGTGCCACCTGGGCTCACAGAAATCACCCTCCCTCTCAACAATCCCCGAGAAATTGCACCAGCTGTCTTCTCCAACATGCTCCAGCTTTGTAAGGGGATGTGAAAGAAGATTGATTATGGAACCCAAAGTACAAGAAAAGCCTGGTTATAATGGGAAGAGTCGATCTTACAAACCCAAAATGGTTCCCAGTTGTTGGCGTGATTTCCAGGCCCCTCTGCCCACACAGTAGGAGCCACTACAGTGGCCAATCAGCAGAGGGCCGGCCAGATCCAGCCAGGGGAGAATCTGATTATCTACCTAACAACATCTGATAGCAACACCCGAACTTCCTGCCCCTCCTCCCCGAAATCTCTCCACACCACCCCCCCACACCCCCGGTCCTCAGAAGAGACCCTGCCTTACAATCATGAGCTAGAGCTAGAGAGGGCCCTTGGTTGGAAGGATGTGCTGAAAGCCAGCAGAGAGAGATTGATGTGCAGAGCTGGGCTGCCTGAGGCATGTGTTCGCCATCTGTCAGGCGGAGGGAGCTCTGCCAGCCCTACATGGTTATTCAGTATTAAAAGAATATTCTTGAGTTTGACTGACACCCTGGGCAGCCTTGGCCAAGATGGTTGGGTTCTGGGGTCCAGATGGGATGGAGGGGCCTCCGCTCTCCTGAGGAAGATGCCTCCGGAGGGCTGGGCCACCCAGGGCGCACAGGCAGGCTCTCCCGGGCCTGGGAGGGGAGTGTGGCTTGGCCAGGGCTGGGCAGGCCTAGGCTTGAGCTGGGACTTTTATGTGTGGCTCATCTTCAAAGACAGGGTGGGACTGAAAGAAAATATTCTTCATTCTGTATGCTCCTTTGGGGAGTAGTAATGCCAGGCTTGCAGGGTGCCTCCCACAATAGAATAATCATCTTTAGGCTTTTCCTAAGAACTTATATATAGAGATAAGGGTTGTCCATTAATTTCAGGCCAGAGACCAAGAGGGGACAGAAGGACCCTCTTCAGTGTTAGTCCCGCTGGCCCCACGGAATATCGGGCTTGCCCTCCTTACAGTGCCCCTCCTTCAGGGAGGGTTTGGTACTCCCTTCCCAAGGAACTTGGGACTGGCCAAGTAACTCACGTTAGTCAATGAAATGCAGGCAGAAGTCAAATGTGCCCCCTCCAGGCAGAAGCATTCAAAGCCAGCATGTGGCCGGCCGTATTTCTCTTCCCTCTGTTACCCCAGCAAGTTCCAGCCAGAGGTGCTCCTTAAGCCTGGATCCCAGAGCACAGCTGACGTGGAGCAGAGCGGTGGCCAACCTGTAATAATGCTGAAATGTGAACGAGAAATAAGCCTTTCTTTTTAAACCACTGAGATTTGGGGCTTGATTGTTCTTGCAGCAAATCTTAGCATATCCTTACATATATGGTCACTAGCTCACACCACCACCATGCCCTTCACACACCCTGCAAGGTGTCAGAAGTTTCCACTGGAAGGTGTAAAAATGTCTTTGCAGCAACAAAATGTAGAGGGAAAACTGGAGGAGATTTAATGAAAGTCTGTCGCCCATTAGGTTTCTACAACTAAGAACGGCATCAGGCCTGAAACCACAAAAAAGTTGCTTAAGAGGCATTGTGTCAGGGACAAAAATAAATAAAAGCTGGGAACCCAGACCTAAAAAAGCCTCAAACTTCCCCACCACTGATGCCATAGGGTAAGGGCCTCGATCTGGAGCGAGGAGAGGGGTTGGGCGGAATGTGCTTGTGGGTCATGACGCATCTCTCTGCTTTACGCCCGTGTGGGCTCTCGGGACATGGGATAACATCTCAAACACTTTCATCTTGGTGTCTGATTCAATCTCGCTGGAGGTAGATTAGTAAAAATCAAACTCTTAAAGCAGTGCCTACTTTGGTTAATGAAAAAGATTTCTGCTCCTTTGAATCAATGCCAAGCTTATCAGTGAGTCTTTCATGAGGGAGAACTGCTGCTCGCCTCCGCCTCTGAGCCCTGGCGGAGAACAGCGAGTGGGACTCGCCTGCAGCCAGAATGGTTCCCAGTCAGTTACCAGGGCATTTCCAGTTTGGCCGTGAAAAGTCAGATATCTTCCTGCAAAGTTGTTCCCCTGACACCCCCAGTAGGCTCTCAGAACTGAACTTATGTTTCCCCTGGTGTGGTCAGTTACCAGGTGGCCTTACCCCATCGAAAAGAGGCCCCGAAAACCCTGCGCCAGATTTCGGGTACAGCTGACAACTCAGTACTCCTAACAGGTGAAAGTCTTGTGGACTGGCGATGCACGTGCTGTGCACACAGACAAACACAGGTGCACTCCTGCTGCCACAAGGACAGGGCTCTCGCGGCTCAGACCGAATATCGGGGACGACTCTCCCCCCCAGTAACAGTATTCTGTGGCAGAGCAAGGGCGGTCCCTGTGAGTGGCAAGTGACTCTGGAATGCAGAAATGTTTGCCTTGCCAAAAAATAATCGTCTGGGAGCACGACTTTTCTACTTTCTCCTTCTTTCTTTTTCTTCCTTCCCATATCAGCACCTGAGGCCATTCTGTGCCCTCCTGTCGCATCCTTGCCTTAGACACGCACCCTGCCCGCCCTCCTGCCTCCTCGACTTGGAGCCACCGTGTCTTGTTATTTTTGCTTGTGAATCAACTTCAATATCATAGCCCAAAAAAATGTACTAGTATCAAAATCCAATGCTGTCTTTGAAATTAGTTAACAGCAATATGAAAAGGAGCGAGTTGTAAAGAGAAAGTGAGCACTATAGCCACACTTGGAAGTACCTTGGACTGAAGCACAAATAAACAAAAGGACAGAAAAGGAAGTAACATCTAAAACTTGGAGCAAGCAGGGCAGCAGCCTGCAGACAGGTTTTGAGAAGTTAGAGTCTCCCACAAGGCTTGCGAATCTTACAAATCTTACGTGAGATGCCGCAGCTGGGGCCTCCTTTGTAGTTTTTATTGAAAGGGATCTCAGCTCTGAATTCCTCCCTCTGCACCACCGGCAGTGAAAGCAGTGAGGCTTCTTGAGTTCAAGGCGGGAGTCACCACTTCTCCCCTCCCCCCCAACCCTCCCTCAAGGCCTTCATTCGCTTTGCTAAGGGACAGAGCCATGAGTGGGGGCAGACAGAAGGTGCCCCTATGATGGGACCTGGTTTGGAGAGTCACCTGGATCAAGTGACTGTGGGCTGTTTCTTGGGGCAATGCTAGGAAACCTTCCCTTAAAAGCATCTAGACCTGCTAGTCTTCACAGTCGGTCATGGAGAAGGATCATTCCTTTGGGGCTTCTGATTTTTACAATGCACTTAATCGCTGCAATAGGAAAACTTGCAATGGGTCAAAGCTCAAATCGAAGACACCTGCCTTCCCAGGACACAGCCCACAGGCAGCGGTGGTGACAGGGCACTTTTGCCTGTGATAGGGCCAGTGATGTGCTTGTCTTCCGATGCTCTGAGAGCAAAGAAGTTTAATGAGAAAGCTGGAGCCCCCACCACTCACTATGAAGACTGTCCCACTGTCTGCTCAGTGGCTGGCCCTTTTTCTTTCTGCTGGGCCAGGTATCCTCTGGCCCAGAGCAGATCTGCTCAACGTAGCACAGACAAGCCTCCAGCCTCCTTAAGGGAGGGGGTGGTAGTTGCTGCGGTAAATAGGCAGCTTCACCCAGACCTGTATCAACCCTTGGTTTTTGGTTCCACCTTTCACGGTACCTGGTGCCCTTGAGACCTGACAGGCTCTGAGCGACAAGCAAGCCCTTTTCTCACCTCTCTCCCCTCTTCCAACACTTAGAATACACATTTGGGGCCCTGTTCTGTCTGTCGCTAGGGCCTCTCTCTTTCCTAGACTTCTGCAGTCTCTCTCCCACTGAAACGTTGGCCCTTGTGTTTCCTTTATTGTCATCTTAGTGTGTTTCTTTGAAGGGACAGGAGATAAACACATGTGTCTAATCTACCATGTCTAATAAGAAGACTTCTTTGTTTTTTGAATCAAATTCAAGTTCTCTATCCAGCTTTTATCCACCAACTGACCACACTTACACTCCACGCTCGCCTCCCACTATGTATTCATATGGGCCTTTAGATCTAAGCAAATGCCACACCCCCTCCCAATTTCGTTCTTTTGTTCAGATTGCTTTCTTCACTTGCTATCACTTCCATATTTATTTTGAACTTGTCCGACCTCAAATATCACTTGCTTCCATTAGGCATTCGATGACTAGTTTAGCCCATATGACATTTGGTTCTCAAGTTCTTTGAACCTCTACCGTCTGTACCATGTATTCTCACTCTATTTACTTATTTATTCATTCTTGCATTCATTTCTTTTCTTATCACTTGAGAACTTGTTTCTAACCATGTTTAGGCAGTTCAGCAGGGACCGTAAGGTACACCGCCATAACCGACAAGAGTGCGCGAGGACAAGGAAAAGCCAGAGTGGAGACACGAAATGGAAAAAAGCATGTACTATCATGTATCGAGTCCCACATCTGGAAGAAGCCACCCTAAAACTGGCTTTTCCGGCTATCAGTACGAACAGGGAAATGCGGTCGTTAATTTTAACACAAGCACCCAGCGTGACAAAGTTCACCTTGAGAGTGTTCTCAACTGTGTCATCTCAGAAGCCCTGAAGATGGACTCTGAGGGCTCACTGTGGAAGGGTCAGTAGCTTTCATGGCTAACATGGCAGAAGAAAACGACCACATCCCTGACAACATCGTTTCTCACAAGACACTGGACCACCAGGCCAGCCCAGGACGGCTGTTTAACTGGAGCCCCGGCAGTGCCCTTGACCGCACTGAGGCCTTGACTTACAGGCCTGGCAGGTCGCATTCACACGAAAGCCTGGTTTTCTCTGAATTTCAGTTGTAAAATGGAAATAAACTTACTTCACCCACTACTCATGGCTGATTTGAGATTCAACGGAGTTAACATTCAAATACTGTGAAAATTTAAAAATACAAAGTATTTTGATCTTCATACTGTCTATGATTTTTCTTGAAGTCTAAATTACAATTGTGAGAAGCTGGACTGTCAAACTTACATGGTTTGAAGGTGCCATACCCAGGACACACCACAAGGCCTTACAGCGAGTCAGACTGGCCAGAAACACGAGGCCACCGCCCACTCAGCTCTGACGCCGGCGCTGAGAACGGAGAGCCTGGCCCAGGAGACGCTCAGTGCGGGCAGAAGTGCAGTCAGTCCGGCGGGCAGCGGAGCCCGTGCACAGGCTCCATCTAGTCAGACACCTACAGCCGCCCAGTGAGGGATGTGTCGTCGTCACTTTCAACTAACAGAAAAGTTAAATAAATTATTCAAAAGCCACTCAGTCAGTTGCAGGGCATTTCTGAGTCCTGAATTTTGTTTAGCGCCCACCAGTCTAAAGGGTTTGTCTTAACAGGGACTGCGGTGAGAGTTCTGATGGACAGGGGAGTTCGTTACCTGTGGCAGGCACACCTGTGCACGCGCGCACGCGCGCGCGCACACACACACACACACTGTAAAGAATGAGTGATAGGCCAGTGGCCCGCGTGATAGGCCAGTGGCCCTAGGAATGACTGTGACAGGCACAACCTGTAATAATAAAATGAAATCCTCCTTTCTGGGGAGGGGGTGGGCAAGTTATTTAAATCTGTTTAAAGCCAGATGAAAGAGAAAATGCTGTCTTTGGGATTTTGGTTGGAAACCTTGGAGTATAAAGTCCTTTGTTAGACTCTGCCTCATGCCTCCAGCAAAAGAATGTTGTCTTTCTCTGGCATTGTCTCAGATCTCTAGAGTAGAAGCCCCTCTGTTCCAAGTAAGCCTCTCAGAAACACATTAGAACGGGAAGGGTAAGGGAAAGAAAGCCACCTCCCCCCAACCAGCATCAGCTTGCTCCTTGGCCCAACCTCTGAGCACTCAGGAATCGCTCAGCTCGTGAGTCGCCATGCAAGGCACCCATGAGGAGCAGAGGGGTCAAAACCCATGTGAGGCAACACAGTTTTCCCTGCGAGCTGCTGCCCGTGTGACTGATAAGATATGACACCCGAGGGAAAGGAGACCAGCATGAAGGTCCCAATGAGCAGTTGCTAAGACTTCTGGAGCTATGGTTGACTAACATTTAACCCCACCTCCCACTGAGAACAACCAAAAATGCTGCTAATGTTTTCTTTTCCTTTTACTTTTTAAAAGCATCAAAGATTTGATCATTATCACACCAAATCTAAATGAAATCACAAACCCAAAGGGATAGATGTGGTTTGAAGCTCTTTTTCCCCAGGGTTTTGCTGAACTTGGCACATTTGAGCTCCAATTTTTAAAGCCTTGTGGAGCTCTCGGAGAGGGGGTGGGGGAAAAGATGACACCTAAGGACCACCCAAGGTGGGGAGTCTGATATGAAAGCAGGACCGGTGAGGCTGCCCCACCCCTCCTCCAGAAGCTGCAAAGAAAAGCTGTCTCCATGCTGAACTGGAAGAGGGAAAATCTTCCCTGAAAAGTTACACCCATAGGCTCACTCTCACTGGTGTTTGCAGCCAAATATACAAAACCTCAAGTTGTGAATTTAGTTAGAAGTGTTCTAGATGGACAGTGGCCTTGGGTGGCAGAGGAAAGTACAGGTGCTACCCAAAGACATTCCCTCATTTTAAGCCTCAAAGAATCCCTACAAGCCCTGGCCTGGTGTTTCAGTTGGTTGGAATGTCATCCCGTACACTGAAAGGTTGCAGGTTCCATTCCCGATCAGGGCACATCCCTAGGTTGTGGGTTCAATCCCCAGTCAGGGCACATATGGGAGGCAACCAATCAATGTTTCTTTCTCACATCAATGCTTCTCTCACTCTCTCTCTCTCTCCTCAATAAACATATCCTTCATAAGTATTAAAAAAGAGAAAGAGAGAAGAATCCCTAAAAGTAAGCAACAAGTGACCCAATGAAAAATAATCAAGCGCACCACAAAAGGGCATCGTGAGGGAGAAGCAGCAGAAACTGGGGTAAGGTGCCTGGCTTTCATTCAAAGCTGACACGGCCTGTTACAGGAGAACCACCAGGGACCACACCGGACCACACCAAGGCATAAAGACATTTTAGCAAACAGAGACGGAACATTAGAACAGGGGGACTGTCCCCGAACACGCAGGTGCACACTAGTGGACCAGTAGCTTCATTCCCTGATGTCGAAAGTGGCTGGAAAATTAAAGATGTAGTTTGGGTGGCTTTTCTGTCCCTTTCCTCATTCCCTTGTTGTTTTCACGCACACCTGAATCACAAGAGAAGCTACTGCCCTCCTTATATTTCCAACAGTTGGGGCCCTCTGCTGCTCCCTGAATAATCGGCCCACTTTCCCTCGTTAAGGAGCCCACCAGGACCTGCTCTTAATGCCCCAAGACCTGGATGGCTCCCCTAATTCATGACACCCTCAAAATTAATCTGGCCAGCCCTGGCTGGTGTGGCTCAGTGCACTGAGCACCGGCCTGTGAACCAAAGGGTCGCCAGTTCAATTACCAGGCAGGGCACATGCCTGGGTTGTGAGCCAGGTCCCCAGTTGGGGGCATGCGAGAGGCAACCACACATTGATGTTTCTCTCCCTTTCTTTCTCCCTCCCTTTCTCTCTGTCAAAATAAATAAATAAAATCTTTTTAAAAATTAAACTGGTCAAAGCTCATTCCATGGAGACTAATGACTTTTCTGCTAACCCAACCAGTCTGGCTAATGGTGACCCCAAACCATTTCTATCTGCGTCAAGATCTCTGCACTCTATTCTGAATCACCACCGCCCACTTCAGTAACAGTGTCCGTAACCCTGTGAGGGCCAGCTCAGAGTCTGTTTTCTTGTCTCCTACAAATTTTACTAGCACTCAAGTCAACCACCCACAGCACCACCACCCCGAGACTCCCAGAGCCAAGCGGGCTCCCGGGTCACTCTGCTCCAGCCATGCTCTGCAGCAGGGCCTGCCCACCCCTCCACTGCCCTGGGCTCACTGTGGACTCCACATGGCTCTTTATACTGACTCCACCGAGCGGACTTCCTGGCCCTACTCGGGGCATCTGTGCTCAGTTCTCTAACCTCTGACCTGAGACCTGAATGCCAAGTGGCAGCAGCTGTGCATAATTGGAGGCAGGAGCCTTCCAGGCAGAATGGGAAGCAGGTACACAGGTCCCACGGTGGGGACCAGCTTAGCAGACCCCAGGGACAGAAAGGAGGCCAGTGCCCTGGATGGGGTGAATGAGTGAAGTGCGGTGGGAGAACAGGATGCAATACTAAATAAACATATGTGTGTGACAACATAGCTCGGGGACCGGCACCAAGCATCTGTTCAGTAGAATTGTATTCCCTTTCCTGCTCCTTCCAGGAGCATCCACACACTCCCCGACTTCTCGCATTGCAAGTGAAGTCGGGTGTGGCCAATCATGCTGTGCCACTAGGCAAGGACAAAGCCCTGGATGTCGCCTACCCCCATGGATAGCTGGGGGTGGGTTTCAAGCAAGGGAATGGCTAGGCTGAATCATATTTTTAAAAAATCATTTTAGATACTGTGTGGCAAATTCATTATCAGAGTGAGACGCAATAGGACGCTCCTGCCTCAGGACAGTGGGCAGGGAAGTGGCTCAGGCCAGGACAGTGGCCCTGGCAGCAGGTGAACTAGAAATGAGTGGACAGGACGTCGAGCTCACTGGACTTGCTGATGAACAGTGTACATCTCATAGTCCCACCCACCCCACACCCGCCTCTCAGAAGTCACTCTGTCCCCTGAACCTCAGGAGTCAGTCTGCCATGTGCCTGCAGCAGGCAGGAAGGCCTGGGGAGTTACCACACCCCAGCCGCCCTCACTAATAGACTCACTAATAGTCGGTGACTCTCAAGTTTGATGCATCAGTCGCCTGGTTGCCTTGCACGGTGCATGGGCTAACTCAGAGCCATGAGTTCCCCTAAATTTTTCCATGGAACAGTGCTCCAATCCTCCACCGCAGTAGCCAGCTCACCTGTTATTGGCCACCTTGCCCTCTTTCCTGTCAGATCCCTCGAGGAGGATGGGCAGGAAGTACCAAGCTCCCTGGCTGCATTCATGGACACAAGGTTGGCAAAGGCCCTTCTCTAGTCCTCCAGTGAGGAGGGCCCAGGCTTTCCGAGCAGCTGCCTTCATTCTCCTCTTTTCCACCCAAAGGGAGGCCCCAGGGTGCTAAGTTCTGAGAAACTAAAAGGCTTCACCTACTTAAAACATCTCCCTCCTCTCTGGGCCAGACCTAAAAATTAAATTAGAGTCACACCTGTGCTTCAGGCAGTCCCCACAGTGCCCCCCACCACCACCAGGAATGGGCCGGAAGAGGGGAGGGCTACGTGAGCACATCCGAGTAGGAAAACACTATCTCTGCTGTTAGAGGATTAGCAGCACAAGAGAACAGAGACTCTAGTGAAAGTGAAAAGAGTGAGTACTCACTGTGAAAATAGTGGTGATGGAGGGGAAGGCAGAAGTTGGCTATGAGTGGCGTTTTTCCCTTCTCCTGGACTGTACTTATGGAACTATCCAAAATGTACAAGGTGCATGAGAAATCGGATACTTACAAGATGCTTATTGATTATGAAGGGAAAACTAACTTGACCTTAGAGAAACCTGGCAGACACCACTTAATCAAATGAGGACACTATGGGCCTCCTGACAGGACGTCCTGTGGGATTCCGCCCAGACTAATCCTGAAAGAAGGTCCAACAAGCCCAAATTCAGGGACGTTCTAAAAAACACCTGGCCTAGACTCTTCAAAAATGACTAAGTCCTAACAGAGAAAGCCAGCGGGGAGCTGTTCCAGATTAGAGACTAGAGACCCAACAACGACCCACAGTGTAGTCCAGAAAAGGACATCGCGGGGCCACGGGAAAACGCGAAGAGGTCTGCAGATGAAGCAGTGCGTGCGTGTTAACTTCCCGACCGATCACCAGCCTGTCGTCACGGCTGCAGGAAATGCAGACCGAGGCACTGAAAGCTACAGGGGCATCACGTCTGCGGTTCATTCTCAAACGCTGTTTTGAGGGACTCTGGGGGAACAGCCAATGGGAAGTCTTTGCAGGACTTTCCCACATTTTTATAAGCTCAAAATTATTTTTAAAAAGTAAGTTAAAAAAATAAAATGTGTGTTAACTTTATAATTTAAAAAAAACTTTTCAGAAAGAAAACGTGTCCATATTCATAGCCTGTGCTACAAACTCCTGGGATAGATTGCTGCTGTCAGCAGAGTTCCCGACAGACAGCCGGGAAGAACAAGGAACAAAAGCCCTGCCTGCCCTCGAGCTGTCAGAGTGCCAGACACACACAAAGCTGGGCCTCTGAGGGGCTTTACTGAAAGATAAGTGCTGATAAGGCCTGCAGGTCATCTCCGGCAGCCTCCGGCCCCCCAGCTAGCTGAGAGGAAGCCAGCCCTTCCAGAGCTCTGTCCGACATAAGCCAGAGCAAAGCCAGTTTCTTTTAAGTTGAAAGCAGCAGCTGGTGCTGCCCCCAGGATCTGAGTAGCCCCTGGGTGGGGTGCCTGCCAGAGTGGGGACACTGCTGGGCCCCTTCCCAGGGAATCCAGGAAGGTCACAGCCAAAGTCTCCTTCAGATTTACAGGGATGGCACTCTGTTTGGATCATCAGGAAACCAGAAGTGGTGTATGTATACGTGTTGGGGTGGGGGTAGGGAGGTACCTGACTTAGCAGGGGGATCACTTCATAAGTTGTATACGTGTCTAACCACTGTACACCTGAAGCTAAGATAATATTAAATGTCAACTGTAATTTAAAATTTTAAAATAGAAAAACCAATATTATTCATTAAAAAGATAAGCTGCAAAAGCAATGAATGACTTAAGCCAGCGTCTCTCTCATCAAGCCCAGTGCAGAGTAGACGTAGGGAAATGTGTCTTTGCTTGCCTTTGGCAATGCCCACCAGGCCTGGGGTGAGGCTGCAGCCTGTTTAGTAGGCACTGACCTTGGACACTGCTCCTTATAGGGCAAAAGACCAATTCCCTGGGGACTGAGCTCTCCCTAACAACCCAAAAAGTTTTTCCCAGCCCTGAGGACCACACTGACTAGCTGTCCCAAGGACGTGTTACTTGGAAACACTGTCCAGTC
Source organism: Micronycteris hirsuta (assembly GCA_004026765.1). Lineage (NCBI taxonomy): Eukaryota > Metazoa > Chordata > Mammalia > Chiroptera > Phyllostomidae > Micronycteris > Micronycteris hirsuta. The sequence goes on from PVJI01000863.1 coordinate 199,128, forward strand.
CAGATCTGTGCCTGGTCCCCAATTAAGTGGCTGGAGCTAGGCGTCTTGGTGGGACCCTGGACAGACTGGCCCCAGCTGAATCAACAAGAGCAGAGGCCATGCTTACAACAGATGCAAGAGGCTGCTCTCCTCCACTTTAATTGGGGGCCTCCTTTAACCAGCCCCCTGCTTTTTTAACTTCTGAAAGATGTACCCATGAAACAAACCCGTTCCTGCTTCACGATCATACTGTGAAAGGGGAATTGGGTAAACCCTGAGGCCAAAGACGGCTGTCTGGCGTCAGGAGCACTAGCGCGGAGGCACACTGCCCTCGTGCGGTAGCTCGGGAAACGACAAGCAGAGCGGGCGCTTCCAGTGGGGCCCCTCACTCACTAGCTGGGTCTCCCCAAGATATGGAAGTTAAACTACAGTGTGACTCGTCTGCAATATAAGTAAAGACTAGTGTGGGGGCATCTGATCGATCTGAGACTGGGAAGGAGAATATTCCAAATGGGGAATTAAAACAGCAGGTTTAAGGTCTGGCTTTGGAACTCTAGGCAAGGTGCTAGAAATCTCTGTTCTCCTCTGCAAAGGCAGGGAAAAAAATCAAAGCTGTGTTGCTTTCATCACAGGTTTGTTATAAAGATTACATGAAGTAATGCGTGTGATATAGGCTTGACCACTCCCTACACACATGCGCACATAGCAGGATAGTAACTGTCCAATTTCAAAGGGATGATGAACAAAACACTGTCCTTTCTGACTCACTCCCGCACGGCCCAGTCCAGCTCTCCCCGGGTCTTTGGTTGTAAGGAACGGGGATCCACGAGGCTCAAGGATGGGGCAGGGTGTGCACTGCGGGTTTCCGAAATGGGGCCTAGCGAAATCCCAGGGCAGAGCCAGTCCTTCAACTGCCACGCAGCTAGCCCCAGGGTGCCGTGTCACTGGGACCTGTGCCACACACGGCTCCTGTAAGTGGCCTCCCTCCACCAGACGTACAGCTGTGCTGTGTTCATGACTTTTACCTTGCAGAGGCTGTGCCCCAGTTTAAAACACCCTGTCCGTTCACATTTGCGCGTCCACAAAACCTGCGACCATTTCCCATCCCCAAGCTCCTGAACTGGAAATCTAATTAGCCTTGGTCAACTCATAGAGTCAGGCCACTGGGGACCTTACTTAGATGCCAGGAAACAGTGTGACTTCACGTAAAAATGCTTGTGTCTTTCTACAGGACCATGAGCCAAACAGTGAGGTGGCTTGGGCTAAAGACCAAGGTGGAAGTGGTGTCGGTGAAGGTCGCACCCCCTTCTTGGATGCTGACGAAGTACGCTTTTTCTTTGATTTTCCTTGAGCTCCAGAAACTATAAAGGTACTCTGAAGCAGGCAGCAGAGCTTCGTGACTATGGAAGTGGGGCCCAGCTGCACCTCAGGGAAGTTCTGTAAGCCTCTGGGACCCCTACACTTTCCTGAGGGCAGATGGCGTCCCCTTACAGCGGTAGCCTGGGTAGCTGGGCCTGTCTTCCAGCGCCCCCTAGGGGAGCAGCGCCTCGGAGCACGTTGGCGGGTGTGTTCTGAAACCACACCCATCTTACCTTGCTGAAGTCAGCAAGGTAAGAGGAAAGAAGGGCGCTTCTCAGCCTCCCTGAACCAGACCTGAGCCCTGGGCTTCTTGCATTTAGTATGTCTTCAGCCAAGATTAAAAAGATTCTGATTATCAAGAACTACTTTTCCTGTATCTCATTCTTCCCATAACTTTTTTTGCACACAGCAAAATACGAGCAAGTTCTTCTGTGCCCAAACAGTGGCTGACCTTTATTTCCAACCCCATGTAAAAGAAACACCTAGAGCTGAGGCCACCAAGGCCATGAAGTTGAGAGTGAGTACACCTTAAATTTTGCACTGGAGGAGCCTCACCCAACTCAATTTAGGCCCAGCCCTGTTTCTGAATCTACTCTGGGAACACAAATCATCAGTACACTTGCTAGCATTGGCACCTCCTCTCTGCCTTGCTTGTCAGGGCTGTAACTCCACCTTTGTTTCTGTGGTGAATTGGTTTTGCCTCCCCAGCTGGACCATCAGCTCCAGGACATCTTCACCAGATCTTCAGTGCCTTGCACACTGCCAGCTGTATGTTAGATACACCATAAAGACTTGTTGAATAGGGGGAAAACTCGGCAAGATGACAAAACCTCTGGAGTAGGGTCAGAGTCATGAAAATGGGGATCCCAGGAGGGCAGAGGACTCTAATGGCCCCCAAAAGATGTCGTCCAAAATGTCCTAGCCCAGAGAGGAAGATCTGGCAATTTCCTCAGATATATTCCTCCACGCAGCACACCTTTATCCAGCATGTGCTGTGGGCACATAAAGTCAATGTAGGTAGTAAAGTTGGGGGACAGGGGGGCTCAGTTCTTGCCCTTGAAGAAAAAGAAGCCAAATGCATCAATGTCTAACTACAGAGCAGGTCATAAGGGGAGAGAGATGGCACTTGCTGGGTGCCTCTCATGAGCCAGGTCCCAGAGACTTCAACTGCCTGTGTTATTTCACAAGAGCCCAAAGTGCCATATCTTTTTCACTTCATTCTGCAGCTAAGAAACTAAGCATAAAGTTCCAGCCAAGATGGAGGCATAGGTAGAAATGTTTCATGTCCTCACACAACTAAAAGGATAACAACCAATTTAAAAACAATAAAGAACCAGAACTGCCAGAAGAGCAAACTGCATGGAAGTCTGACAACCAAGGAGTTAAAGAAACATTCATCCAGACTGGTAGGAGAGGTGGAGACAGGCAGCCAGAGAGGACCCACAGTAAGGCTCTAGACCTCAAAGGCGAGGAGGGGCTGGCTGACCGGGAAATTAAAGATTCGAAACCTCTAGCTATAAAATACTGTGGGGATTGCCACAGTGGGATAAACTCCCAGTCTCACAGGAGAGTTGGTTGGAAAGTGCGGCTACAGTGGAGCAAGTGAGTGGCATTGTTCCCTCTCTGACCCCTCCCCCACAGACAGCGCCACAATGCAGCAAAGAGGGTTGCCCTGCCCTGGCAAATACCTAAGCTCCTCCCCCTTACAACATAGCAGGTATGCCGAGACAAAGAAATAAGGCCCAAATGAAAGAACAGAACAAAACTCCAGAAAAAGAGCTAAGCAACAAGGAGGTAGACAACCTATCTGATGCAGAGTTCAAAACACTGGTAATCAGGATGCTCACAGAATTGATTGAGCTCGGTAGCAAAACGAAGGAAGAAATGAAGGCTACCCAAGTGAAATAAAGCAAAATATGCAGGGAACCAACAGTGAAGGGAAGGAAACCAGGACTCAAATCAATGATTTGGAACAAAAGGAAGAAATAAACATCCAACTAGAACAGAATAAAGAAACAAGAATTCAAAAAAGTAGGGAGAGACTTAGGAACCTCTAGGACAATTTTAAGTGCTCCAACATCCAAATAATAGGGGTGCCAGAAGGAGAAGAGGAAGAGCAAGAAATGGAAAACTTATTTGAATTAATAATGAAGGAAAACTTCCCCAGTCTGGCAAAGGAAATAGACTTCCAGAAAGTCCAGGAAGTCCAGAGAGTCCCAATGAAATAGGATCTAAGGAGAAACACACTAAGACACATCATAATTAAATTACTCAAGATTAAAGATAAGGAGAGATTCTTAAAAGCAGCAAGAGAAAAGGAAAGCGTTACCTACCAAGGAGTTCCCATAAGACTCTCAGCTGATTTCTCAAAAGAAACCTTGCAGGCAAGAAGGGCCTGGAAAGAAGTATTCAAACTCATGAAAGGCAAGGACCTACATCCAAGATTATTCTATCCAGCAAAGCTCTCACTTAAAATGGAAGTGCTTCCCAGATAAGGTCAAGTTCAAGGAGTTCATCATTACTAAGACCTTATTATATGAAATGTTAAAGGGACTGATCTAAGAAGTAGAAGATCAAAAATATGAACACTAAATGACAACAAAGTCATAACTATCAACAACTGAACCTAAAAAACAAGCAAACAAACAAAAAAAAAAAAAACTAACCAAGCAAACAACTAGAACAGGAACAGAATCACAGAAATGGAGATCACATGGAGGGTTATCAGTGGGATGTGGGAGAGGGGAGAGTGAGAGAAAAGGTACAGGGAATAAGAAGCATAATTTGTAGGCAAAAAAGAGACAGGGGGAGGTTAATAGTACAGGAAATGGAGAAGCCAAAGAACTTATATGTATGACCCATGGACATGAACTAAGGGGCAGGGTGTAGGGGGGTGCTGGAGGGTGGAGAGGTAGAGGTTGGGGGCTGGGGGGATAAAGGGGAGAAAAAAATTGGAATAACTGTTATAGCATAATCAATAAAATATACTTTTAAAAAAGAAATTAGCCCTGGCTGGTGTAGCTCAGTGGATTGAGCGCGGGCTGGGAACCAGCTGATCCCGGTTCGATTCCCAGTCAGGGCACATGCCTGGGTTGCGGGCCGGTTCCCCAGTGAGGGCCATGTGAGAGGCAACCACACATAGATGTTTCTCTCCCTCTCTTTCACTCTCCCTTCTCCTCTCTCTAAAAATAAATAAATAAAATCTTTAAAAAAAAAAAGAAATTAAGCGTAAGAGATTAAATATTTAAAAGTCACATGTACCTAACTCTAAACTCTATTCTTTTTGCGGCATCATGTTAAAGAGGTGCCGAGTGAGAAGTAGGTTCTGAGGGACAAGATAGAGAGTCTGACATAGGCCTCGATGGAGGATTTCAACCAGCAGAGATGCTGTGGAGGTTCCAGAGGGGAATTACAGGGTTCTGGAGCAGCTCACAGCTCAGGTGTACCGGATGTTTCATCATGCCTCAACAGGAGGCGCTGCATTCCAAACCCTCTCTATACCCACCTGCCTCCATGCCGCTGACTGGGGTCCCTGGAAATGCTGCCTTCATCTGTGGTGGCCCAAGAACAGTCGCAGACCAGTAAGGGGCCTGTTGCTTCACAATCACCAGGGAGTTTTTTAAAAACTCAGATCCCACAAGAATGTGAAGCAGCTGTGGGATCCTCACACACTGTTGGTGGGAATATAAAATAGTATTAACTGCTTTGAAAAACAGTCTGTTTGTTACTTTAAAAATATATAAACATACACCTATTATATAATCCAGCCACTCTACTCCTAGGTAATTTACCCATAAGAAATGAAAATTTATTTCCATATGGATACTTGAACATGAATGTTCATAACAGCTTCATTTGGAATAGCCCCAAACTGGAAACACCCAGGTGTCCATCAACAAATACTTGTGCAGCCAATCCACAGGATACTATGCAGTAAAAAGGAATGATGTATGCACACAACAGCATTTCAGAATTATTATGTTGAGTGGAAGAAGCCAGACCGAAAAAGAGTACATATATACTGAATGACTCCATTTATATAAATTTGTAGAAAATGAAAATCAATCTATAATGGCAGAAGTCACATCACTAGGCTTCTGGGATAGGTTGTATGGGGTACAAGGAAGTTTGGGGGGCCTCATTTGCTAGAAGTTTGGGGGCCTCATTTGCTGGAGTGGCCAAAATACTGCAGACTGGGTAGCATAAACAACAATTTAACAGAGAGCAATCGAAATTGTGGTGATCGTGACTGGTTGCAGTGATAGTTTCAAAACCTATCAGATTATACACGTTTAACATGCACAGGTTCATTGTACATGAACGTCACCTCAATAACACTATTTAAAAAGACAATAACAGGCCCTGGCTGGTGTAGCTCAGTGGATTGAGTGTGGACTGGGAACCAAAGGGTCCCAGTTCGATTCCCAGTCAGGGCACATGCCTGGGTTGCAGGCCAGGTCCCCAGTGAGGACCATGTGAGAGGCAACCATACATTGCTGTTTCTCTCCCTCTCTTTCTCCCTCCCTTCTCCTCTAAAAATAAATAAAATCTTTAAAAAAAAATTTTTTTAATAAAAATAAAAAAAATAAAAAGACAGTAACAAACATCAGATCCTTGGCCTGCACCCTTCAGAGATAGGCTAACTCAGGAGGTCAGGACTAGAGCCTGCAAAGCTCTATTTCCAAGTTGTCCCAATGACTCTAGTTCACGGTCAGGTTTGGAAACCAATGGTTTAAGTGGACCACAGAGGAGGGAGCAGCAGCCCAAAGTCCACACCCAGCGCCATCCTCCACAGGCATTCTCAGAAATGTCTGCAGAGCGTCAACTGCCTGGAGGTCCGGCAAGCAACACCAAGCAGGGGAAACACTGCAGAGGCAGTTTGGGAAAGTAAACCTGGCAAAACAAAATCTCCCCACATCCTAAACCACCCCAGTAACACATAATCTAAGTAAAATTGTGCCTCCAGCCGCAGCTCCCATCCAGATGACTGTTCCTAAAACTCTTAAATAGAAATTCTCAGCCATAAAGCTCTTTCTCCTCTTTAAGACTTAATTTATGCCTTGATCATTGACACTGCTACCACTACTCATTACACCGTTATTCCTGACCATAAGTCTTCTGGGAAGTAAAACCTCCTTTCCTAGTTCATTTTGCCACCCCCACCCATATCATCCTGTTGCTGTACATGCACCCATTAGCCACCAGGGGGAGTGGTGGCTGGATCGTTACAGTTCCTCTCAGCTACAGAAAGCTTCCCAGCATGCATTGTGTTACCTTTCTGGGTTGGGGTGGTCAGTAAAACAGCTTCACATTCAAGATCAAGTTGTACTGGTTCTGGTCTTGCTTCTAACACTTAGGGTATAACTTAGGGAGTCCACGTAACTTCCCAGAGCTTCAGTTTTCTTACCTATAAGCTTAATGTAATAAGATCTTTGGGACTAGCTGCCTTAAAGCACTGATGCTGTTCGTGTAGCAGCTCCCTCTCCCTCAGCTACTCCTGTTACCTTTACACTACTGACGACTTCTACTGACATTTCTTGATATGCATGAGTTTTGTTTTGCTTTGTTTTTTTTATTGTGAGAGTTGGCAGGAGTTTAGGTTCAGATCATGCAAATGAGGCCCATTCCAAACACCACCTACTTGTCTGCCACCAGGCTTGGAATAAATTCCACACATCCCATATCATGAGCTAAGGAATGGACTTTATTTGGTATCTTAGCTGCCATAACAAAATACCCCAGACAGGGCGGCTTAAACAACAGGATTGTATTTCTCACAGTGCACCTGGCTAGAAGTCTAAGATCAAGGTGTTAGCCTGTTTTGTTTCTTCAGAGGCCTGTCTCCTTGGCCTACAGATGGCTTCCTTCTCCCAGGGTCCTTACATGGTCTTCCCCTCTGTGGAGCACTCCGGGTCTCTCTGTGTGTCCAAATTTCCTCTTATAAGGACACCAGTCAGATTGGATTAGGACTTACCCTAAAGGCCTCATTTTAACACATTTCATACCACATAGAAATCTCTAAGATACGCCAGGGACCGCACATTTTGGGGCAAACTGCACGTTATTTTTTAAATCATCATAACTACAGATCATAATGCACTTTAGGTGTTGTTTTTCAATAATTATAACATTTTATAATTAGAAAACTCGTGAGCAGTCCTTAACAGATGGCGCACGAAACACGAGAAAACTCGTGAGTGAAACACAAGAAAGCTCGTGAGCGGTACGAAAGGTGTTAATTTAATCTCTTCTTTAAAGATCTTATCTCCAAACTCGGCTACCTTTTGAGGTCCTGGGGATTAGGATTTCCACGTATGAAATCGGGAGACACAGTCATACCACTGGCAAAACTTGGTAGGACAGATCCGCATAATTCTCACGAGGTGGGTTCCAGGGCCAGGGCTCTCAGCTGGAAACTTAATGTGAACTTGCCTTCCAGAGGAAGGTCTCCAAATCTCATTGCCCTCTGTCGTAAGGAAAGCACGGGAGGAATCAGGTCAGCAAAGAAATGTGCAAACCACTTGGACACAAGTCTGGACTTGGGTGCTAGCAGTTTAAGAGTTGTCAGGGGAAGCTAATCACCCAACACCTAGGGGCCTGGGGAAGTCATAGCCCTTCTAGCCCATGAAGGGGAAGAGGCCAAGGATCCTGTAGGAGGCGGAGCTCAGTGAAGCACCGCATGCTGGGAGAGGTGAAGTCCTAGAGAGTTAATTGTCCAAGCAAAGCAGAGCAGAGTCCCGGGATCATTTCAAACAATTCTGCAACTTGTGCCAGACGGAAAAGGAGTGTGGAAAAACCCTGGAGATCTTATATTTTCCTTTATTTCCCTTAATCCTACGGTCTGTGTGGGAAAGATTCACTGCTTAGCATTCCGGCCATTGTCATTCATCTTATTAAACAACACCCTACAGACTGACTGAAATAAAATAGATTAGAATGAAAAGAATAGAGTCCATTAAATGTAAAACAAATAAATTAAACCGTCTAAGCCAGCAGTCCACGATTTAGGTCACTACCCAACGAGGAGAGAAGAATCAAGCAAAAGAGAAAGAGAAAACTATTGATGAGTTAATAGGTCTGCATTAAGCTGACTGTATCAACTAAGAATCATCTCCAAAAAATATGCCGATCCGTGTAATTTTAGAGACAAGTTCTTTAAAAACATCTAAGAATCAGAAAACGTCTTTGTTATATAAACTGTTCTGTAAGTTATAAACAAATGAAAAACTTCTAAGTCAATTTTACTCAATTAACACAGTCCCGATGCCGTGACTGGTAGGAGGATCAGTCCGCAGATGTGTTCTGCGGCGGCCGGTGAGGCCGAAGGAACGAGGTGTCGTGGGACGAGTCACGTCAGAAAGGTGTTCCAAGAAGAGTCCGTGGGTGGCCATCAAAGTAAGAACCAGAAAGTGGCCACTGGCTTGGTAGCATGAGGGTTATTGCTGACCTTGGCAAACACCGTCTCAGTGGACAGGTGAGAACAGAGCCTGATTGGAACGGGTTGAAGGAAGCGTGTGAAGTGAGGAAGCAGAGACAGTGACGAAGGACAACTCTTTCGAGAAGCTCCATGAAAGGCACACAGAGAGGATGCAGAAGTTGGAGAAAAACAGAGACAAAGGAAGGTTTTCTTAATGGCGCATACTAGAGCTTGTTTGTATGCTGATGAGAAGGATCCAGGAGTGAGAGAGAAACTGGTGATGAAAAAAAGAGAGGAGATAATTACATGCAGGATGAGATAGAAGCCAGAGGACCAGTGGCCTTGCATGAGAACAAGGACTTTTCCTCTACAGTAAAGGGAGGGAAGTAGACAGTGTGGATAATATTTGGCAGTGGGCGATGATGATGTCCATAAAACTTTTGCTGTAAGAACATTCATTGGAATATTGTTTATAATAGCAAAAGATAAGAAACAAGATAAACGCCTAATAGAGGCATTGGCTAAATATCCCAGAATATCATGCAGCCATAAAAAGTAGTATTATATACCTACAACTAAATTCTACTGAATGGTAAAGACCTAAGACTGGGAATAAGACAAAGATCATTGCTCTCATTATTCCTATTCGGTGCTGTGTTGGAGGTCTTGGCCAGTGCCATAAGGCAAGAAAAGGAAATAAAAGGCATACAGGTTAGAAAAAAATAAAGAAATAAAACTGTCCTCTTGTTTTTAGATGGATAACTGTCAATGTAGAAATCCCAAGAAATCTACAAAAAATAAAATTCTTAGTGCTAATAAGTCATTTTAGTGCAGCCATGAGCTATAAGATCAGCACACACAAGTTCATTGTTTTTTATACTAGCAATGGACACTTTGAAAATGAAAGTAAAACACAGTACAATAATAATAGCTGGGGAGAAAAGCAAAGAAAGACAGAAAAGTTTAGGTATAAATCTAACAAAACATGACAGGATCTGTATGCTAAAAACTATAAAACTTGAATGAAAGAAATCAAAGATCTAAATAAATGGACAGACATATCATCTTTGTGGATTGTTAAGACTCAACAATAAAAATGGCAATTCTGTTCAAACTAATCTACAGGTTTAGCACAATTTCTGTGAAAAATCCTAGCAGGATTTTTTTGTAGACACAGACAAGCTATATCTAACATTTATATGAAAAGGTAAAGTAACTAAATCACTAAGATGATGTTCTAAGAGTATAACCTGATTTTAAAACTTACTGTAGCACCAGCAGTAAGGTAACGTGCTTTGGCAGAGGCATAAACAGATGAATCAATGAAACAGAATAGAAGGTTCAGTAACAGACCCACACGAGGATGGCAAACTGATTTTTGGCAAAGATGCAATAGCAACTCAATGGAAAATAGATCATTTCTTTTAACAAATGGTATTTGAACAATTGGACATTCATAGACAAAAACATGAACTTCAACCTAAACTTTACATGTTATATAAAAATTAACTAAAAATGCATCATAGATCTAAATATAAAACTTTTAGAGGAAAAGGGGAAAAAAAGTTTGTGATCTGTGATTAGGCAAAAAAAGCAAATTTAGATATGACACCAAAGGCACAATCCATAAAAGAAAATAGGGGTCAATTGAGCTTCACCAAAATTAAAATGTTTGTTGGGCAAAAGACCACAAGCTACAGACTGAGGGAGGGAAGGGGGCGGGGGGGGGATTGCAAATCAAATCAGCAAAAATCAAAGCACTTTTATACAGAATAAATAGGAAACTTTCTAGTCGCTACAATAAGAAAGCAAGCTATCCAATTAGAAAATTGGTACAAGATTGGAACAGACACTCCACCAAAAAAAGATATATGGATGACAAAAAATATTCATAAGAAGATGTTCAATATCATTTATTTGTAATGAAAAGAAGTAACTCCACACTAGGCAAAATAAACAAACAGAAAAACAATGTATCTTCTCCAGATTCACTGGGACACTCTGTTGAGGCCCTGCATTGCAAAGTAAGAAGACCTCTGTGGGCTGAGGAAGTCCAAGCCACATGCAGAGGCTTCGGGGAACAGCCCTCCTGAAGCCCCAGTCGTTAGCTCACATCGGTTGCCAGACGTGAAATAAAGAGACCTCCGGATGACTCCAGTCTTCAGCCATTGTCACCCTCGTCCATAAAGCCTTCCCGGCTGAGGCTCCCTGCATCTTAAAGCATATATTAGTCTTTTCCACCAAACCCTGTCCAACTTTATAACCTGTAGAATCCACGAGCATAAAAAAAATAGTTGCATTAAGCTGTTAAATGTGGGAGGACTCATTATCTAGTAAAAATAACCAGAGCAAAAAGGCATTCTTTGCGTTCTCTGCAAAGGAAACTGACTAGGAATCAGTGAGTGCGCTCACTAAATAGCTACTGCCAAGTGTGAAGTTCCTCCTCACTTTCATTTCCTCCTGCCAGTTGCGTTCTGTGCTCATGAAGAAGCACTGCATTGTTCCCAGACCTGTCTATGTCAGCTGTGTTTGCTATTATGCTTGCACAGTTGAACTAAAAGTGGTATAAACCAATAAAATTGTGTATGAAAAGAGAGTTGTTATTATTATTATTATTATTATTATTATTATTATTATAAAAACTAAGGTGAATGCTTTGGAAAGAATCAATAAGGGAAAATTGATAAAAAATATTACAGTAGAATTACATGTGGACAAGATAAGTATAGGAGGACAAGAAATTATAGGAGGATTTTGAACATTCAAAGAGATTCTGCATTCAGATTGCTTTTAAATGTCTTTAAGTTCTCATTTCTTTTTAAAGAAATAGAAACTGTGTTTCCTAGCTGCTGGTTTGGTCTGTGTAAGAACGACAAGCTGCAGCTCCGGCTGGTGGACCCATACTTCAAAGAGAAGACTCAGCCCTGCACAAAAGATTGGCAAAGGACTATGCTTTTATGTGTTTTAAGTTAAAATAAAATGTTTAATACACCTACCCTTTGACCCAGTAAATTCACTTCTGGATATAAACTTAAGAAAAATGAAAACATATGTCCACAAAAATCCCTAGGCAAAGACGTTCATAGCAGCTTTTGTCACGATAACCCAAAATGGAAAACCAAATACCCATTAAGAGGAGAGTAAATGAACAAACTGTGATATATTCCTACATGAAATACTATTCAGCAGCAAAAAAGTAATGCATGCAGCAACAAGGGTGAATCTCACAGACATGGCACTGAGGAAGAAGCCAGACATAAAAGAACCTGTGCTACATGATTTCACTCATATAAAATTCTATCACAGGCAGAACTAATCTACAGTGATATGGCTCAGGAAATGTTCGATATCTCTTTTTTTTAAGATTTTATTTATTTTTAGAGAGAGGGGAAGGGAGGGAGACACAGAGGGAGAGAAACAGCAATGTGTGTTTGTCTCTCACCTGGCCCCCACTGGGGACCTGGCTTGCAACCCAGGCATGTGCCCTGACTGGGAATCGAACTGGGACCCTTTGGTTCCCAGCCCGCGCTCAATCCACTGAGCTACACTAGCCAGGGCCGAAATGTTCAATATCTTGATAGGATTATGGATCACACACTGTCTCCATTTGTCAAAACTGTGCAGTTCAGATTAGTATATTTTAATGTATGTAAATTTTGCCTAAAGGAAACAGGATTTAAAAGCATGAGTGGGGCTTGGGAGAAGGTGAAGTTGGAGATAAAGGAAGAATGGCAATGTTGATAATTGTTGAATAGGATCGTGAAGGTACATTATTCCATTCTGATTGCTTTGTGTTTGGAATTTTACTTAAATAACAATTTAAGTAAAAATATTTAAGATGTGTGTTATCCTCTGATTTTCCCAGATTTAACCAACATTTTGTTGTTGTTTTTTAACCAGCCTTTTTGATGAGCTGCCTAACTCCCTACTCCAGCAAGGGGCCTCTGTCACTCAGAGTGCTGCGTGCTCTCTCCAGAAGGCTGACTCGCAGCTCTGGTCTGAGGTCAGCACGTGGGAGCTTTTAAAACCACAGCCAAGATAGCACTCTATCATAGTCTGATACTTTAAAACTATCTAAGGACTTCAAGTCAAGATAGGGCACAGGTAAACACAGCTCGCCTCCTCACACAACCACATCAAAATTACAACTAAACTACACAACAATCATCAGTGAGAACTATCAGAAATCGAGTTGAATGGAAGTCCGACAACTACAGAATTAAAGAAATCACATCCATCTAGACTGGTAGGAGGGGTGGAGTGGGGAACAAGCTGGTCTCATATCCATGTGCATGATAAAAATTCAGGAGATAATCTTGGGAGCCAAGAGTCCCAGCCCCACAACAGGTCCCCCAGCCCAGGGTGCCAGTACCAGGAAGGCATCATATTTTGCCATGTATAATGTGCACCTTTTTCCCCAAATTTTTGAGGGAAAAATAAGAGTGCACATTATACATGGGTAGCACTAAGCCATGGATGTGAATTATACACAGCACCAGTTATCGAAAGGCACCAGTGGCATACAGAGAAGAATGGAAGTGTCTGACATCAAGACAAGAGCAGGAGAACATATTTCTCACAGGAAGAAATGTGGGTAGAGGCCCTTTTCTAAGCCCACCCCCACAGTGGCACAGAGCCAGTGGGTGGGTTCTATATCTGAGACTCCATCAACCTGGCTAAGATTGTTTGTCCTGTTCTGGGGATCCCCTAAGATTCCATTCCACCCAACTTATGGGCCCACCTCAGTGACTTTTCCATAGGAGTGGCTGGTTTTGGTTCATGCTTCACAACTTCCTATATCCTCTCAAACAGGCAACAGATGGCCTCAGTGAACTCCTAGCCTCCCTACCACTTGCTAAATGACCCCAAGCACAGCACTAATTGCCAGCCTAGATTCACAGCTTGACTTCACCTGGGAATCTCCAAGTCCAGCACAAGTAGCAGCCATCACAGATTGCTTTGTAGCTCATGCAGGGTGGCCCTGGGCAGAACACAGGTGGGGTCTGACCTTAGCCTGCACCACCCAGGAAACCGCAGAGCCTGCATACCCAGTGGACAGCTAAAAACTACATCAAAGCACCACCAGCCTGCTCCTGCACAGCTGATCCTTCAAGGAGAGTGGAGGTTGGTGATTAGTGGTCATAGCCAGTCCTTGCAACTGACTGGCCTGGGTAAATCCCCCCCCGCCCCCCGCCGCATTGATCTGCCAATAGCAACCAAGTCTCAACTACAAGAGGAGGGTGTATTCAGCCCACACAAAGGGAACACCTTAAGTACCTAGCTTGGGTGATAGGGGAGGCTGTGCCATTGGACCCTACAAGATGTCTACTACATTAGGCCATGCTACCAAGACAGAGAGTTATAGCAGCTCTACCTAATACATAGAAACAAACACAGGGAGGCTGCCAAAGTGAGCAGACAAAGAAACATGGCTCAAATGAAAGAACAGATCAAAACTCCAGAAAAAGAATGAAACAAAATGGAGATAAGCAATATATCAGATTTTGCAGAATTTAAAAGACTGGTTATAAGGATGCTCACGGAACTTAGTGAGGACCTCAGCAGCATAAAAGAGACCCAAGCAGAGAGAAAGGATTCACTAATTGAAATAAAGAAAAATTTACAGGGAAACAACAGTAGAATGGATGACGTTGAGCATCAGATCAATGATTTGGAACATAAGGAAGCAAAAAACAACCAATCAGAATAACAAGAAGAAAATAAAATCCAAAAGAAATGAGGGTAGGATAAGCAGCCTCTGTCACAACTTCAAGAGGTCCAACATTTGCATCATAGTGGTGCTGGAAGGAGAAGAGAAAGAGCAAGAAATTGGAAATCTATGTGAAAAAATAATGAAAGAAAACTTCCCTAATTTGGTGAAGGAAATAGACATGCAAGTACAGGAAGCACAGAGAGGCCCAAACTAGATGGATGAAAAGAGGCCCATTCCAGGGCACATCATAATTAAAATACCAAAGGTTAAATAAAGATAAAGAGAGAATCTTAAAAGCAACAAGAGAAAAGCAGTTAGTTACCTACAGGGGAATTCCCATAAGACTGTCAGCTGATTTCTCAGAAGAAACTTTGCAGGGTAGAAGGGATTTGCAAGAAATATTCAAAGACATGAAAAGCAGGAACCTACAGCCAAGATTGCTCTACCCAGCAAAGCTATCATTTAGAATTGAAAGGCAGATAAAGAGCTTCCCAAACAAGAAAAAACTAAAGGAATTCATCATTACCAAACCATTATTATATGAAATGTTAAAGGGACTTATTTAAGAAAAAGAAGATCAAAACTATGAATAATAAAATGGCAATAAACACATATCTATCAACAATTGAATCTAAAAATCAAACTAAGAAAACAAGAACAGAGATGGAATTATGGATACAGAGAGGGTTTTGATAGATACCAGATGAGAGAGGGGTGTAGGAGAATGGGTGAAGAGATGAGGGGATTAAGAAGTACAAACAGGTAGTTACAGAATAGCTATGGGGATGTAAAGCACCATGTAGGAAATGGAGTAGCCAAAGAACTTATACGCATGACCCATGGACATGAACAAAGGTGTGGGGTTTGCCTGAGGGGTTGGGGGAGCTAAATGGAGGGGGGCAAAGGAGAAAAAAATGGGACAACTGTAATAGCATAATCAATAAAATATAATTAAAAAATAAAAAAGTAAAAATATCTGCTTTGTTTTGTAATTGATTCATGTCTTGGAATCTCATTAAAATTTTAAGTGAAACATGATGTGATATAACAAAAAAACATGAATTTTTAAAAATTTGTACTTATCGATTTTAGAGAAAGAGAGGGAGGGAGAGAGAGAGGGAGAGAGACATAATTGTTGTCCCACCTATCATGCATTCACTGGTTGCTTCTGGAACCCGCAACCTTGGCATATCAGGATGATGCTCTAACCAACTTAGCTACCTGGCCAGGGCAAAGACTTGATTTTTTATTATCAGACAGAGCTAGGGTCAAATCCCAGGTCAGGCATTTTTAATCCATGTAACTTGTGACTATTCAATGTCCCTGAACTTCCATGTCTGTACCTATAAAAGGAGGGGGAAACTGTGCATAGACTGCTGTTGTCTCCCCAAATCTGTTACCGTTTTTTCACAGCAGTAGAAGTCTTGAGGTGTGCGTACGGTGCTGCAGAACACCAGCCTTCCTTGCAGCTAGGTGTGGCTGCGCGACTACGTTCTGCCTCTGAGAAGTCAGAGACCATGTCATGCAACAACTCCCAGGCATCTTCCTTAACATGAACTTGGCATACGCTCTTTGCTTCTTTTTGACATCCTTTTCTTCCATCTTGCTGCCTGGATGCGGATGTGGATCTCCAGCCACCACCTTGGACATCCCAGGAATAGAAGCTAAGCTGCAGGAACTTGGATGTTTACAACGTCATCCAGCAGAACTGCCACTCCTGCTCTGGACTACCTACCTAACCTACAGGCTTTGGTGCAAAAAAGAAGTAAATGTCTTCCTTCTCTAAGCCACTGTCAAAGTTTCTGTGACACAATTACAAGTTCACAAGTGAACCTCAACCTGACTAGTATGTTATGTACTTCATAGTGTACTGTGATGAGTGAAAATGTACATGTTGTAAAAAATATTAGGTATCAAAAATAGTAAATAATTGTTATCATCACACCCTTAGTAATTGTTAATGTCTTGCTGGTTTTCTGTAACTCACTGTGGGTCCAGCAATAAGTAAGACATAGTAGGCCTCAACAAATACTAGTGGGAGTGAATTGAATGTATCACACTCCAGTTTTTATTAACAGAAGACATACTGATCTAAAGGGGAGTAATTAAAAAGTATGATGTTTAATCATTTCAACAGGTGGGATTTAACATAATTCTAAAACCAAGACTTGCTGGGTGAAAACAGTCATATACTGAGACAAACACCTTCATGAAACAAAGATCGAATTTTCTCAACGTTAGTACTGTTGATATTTGGGGCCAGATAATTCCATCTTAGGTAGAGGGAAGGGAGCTGTGCTCTGCAGTACAGGATGTTAAGAAGCATCCCTGGCCTCTGCCTATAAAAGATACCAGTCGTGTACTGGCTAGTGTGGCTTAGCTGGTTGGAGCAGTGTCTGGTAATGGAAAGGTTGTGAGTTCAATTCCCAGTCAGGGCAGATACCTGGGTTGCAGGTTCCTTCCCCCGTCCGGGTGCCTACGGGGGGGGGGGCAACCAATCAATCCTTCTCTTTTGCATCAATGTTTCTTTCTCACACTTCCTCTCTCCCTTCCTCTCTCTCTAAAACACAATGAAACAATGTCCTTGGGTGAGGATAAAAAAAAAGAGAGAGAGAGAGAGTGGGAGATGCCAGTTGCATCCTCCTTCCCTGAGTTGGGAAATTCTACAATGTCTTCAGACATCACAAAATGTCCCTTCAGGGGCAAAGTCACACCCTGCGTTGAGAACCACTGCTAAAGATGGAGGTACACATTTATACAACTTTTCTAGAAACAACTTGGTAGTAAGTATTAGGAACTCTAAAAAATGTTTAGATGTTTTCATCCAGAAATCCTACTTCAAGGGAAAAAATCAGAAATGTAAAGATGTACACACATCAATAAAAATTGACAACCTCCTTTAAAAATGGGCAAACGATGGGAATATTCGCCAAAGAAGACAGAAATGGCCGAGTGCCTGAAAAGATATTCCACATCATTGGCCATCAGGGAAATGGAAGTCAAAATCACAGTAAGATATCACTTCATACTCACCAGGATAGCTGTAATCAAAAAGACAGAAAAGAACAAGTGTTGGTGAAAATGTGGAGAAATTGGAACCCTCATACACTGCTGGAGGTAATGTAAAAATGGTATGGACCCAGGATGTCAGACTCATTTTCACCGGGGGCCACATCAGCCTCACGGCTGCCTTCAAAGGGCCGAATGTAACCTTAGGACCGTGGAACTGTAACTGCTCCTCAACAGTTAAGTTAGAGCTCGGCGCTGCCACCGGGTAGAAACAAGGTCCTGGGCCGGATTCGGCCCGCAGGCCTTGTGTTCGCCACCTGTGGTATAGACACTTTGTTGTGTTTGTTTGTTTGTTATACTCACCCGTGGTCATTTTTTTTTCATTGCTTTTAGAGAGAGAGGAGGAAAGAGGAAGGGAGAAAGAGAAACATTGATGCAAGAGAGAAGCATCAATTGGTTGCCTCCTGTGTAGGCTCTCAGACTGAGTATCACACGCCCAGGCAGGGGATCAAACCTGCAACCTAGGCAAGTGCCCTGACTGGGAATTGAACCTGCAACCTTTTGGTTACAGGACAACACTCCAACCAACTAAGCCACACCAGCCAGGGCAGTATAGCCACTTTGGAATACAGCTGGACAGTTTCTCAAAAGTTTAGAGATAAAGTCACCATACAATGAAGCAATCCTGTTCCTAAGTATATACCCAAAAGAAGTGAGAAGATATATGCATGCAAAACTTGTACATGAATATAGCAACATAATTCATAATAGCCAAAAAATGGGAACAACCTAAATGTCCATCAACTAATGAACTGATAAACGTGGCCTAGCCATACAACAGAATATTATTCAGCAATAAAAAGAAGGAAGTACTTATACATGCTACAGCATGGATGAACCTTGAAAACACTATACTAAGTGAAAGAAGCCAATAACAAAAATCCACATATTACATGACTGCAGTTATATTGAAAGCCCAGACGAGGAAAATCCAAGGAGACATAAAGTAGGTGAGTGGTCGCCTAGAGCTCCGGAAGGGGGATATGCAATGAGGAGTGAGTGCCATTGGGCATGAGGTTTCTGTAGAGGGTGACAAAATGTTCTAAAATTGTTCTAAAATTGACCATGGCAATGTTTACACAACTCTATGAATATAATAAAAATAATCAAGAGTGTATGTTAAGTGGGTGAATTGCGTAGTATGGGAGTTAATAAAACCACTATAAAAATACTCAAAACAAGAAGACAATTTACATGCAAGGATGTGGATTGTCTGTTATTTATAAGATTGTAAAAATCAGAAAATACCTAAATGAGAAGCAAAGGGGATGGTAAAATATATTACATTCGGTCATATGAATAAGTATTAAGTGACCATTATAAATCATCTCTTGAATACTTTTCAACACCAAGATTTCTTATGCTGTACTATTAAGGGAACAGAAAAAATGTAAAATCTTCACTTAGACACACACAGGAAATTTATAAAAGAAAATCTGCAATCAATGAAGAATGCTTAGTATTGGGTGGTGAAATAAATGGTGATTTTTATTTTCTTCTCTTTATTCTATAATTATTATATTTCCTACTGAATATATAAAGAATAAAATTATTTTTTAAAGATTGAGAGAGTTTCTTTCCAAAACTTACTTGAAATGTATAGACTATAAGAACTGAATAGAAAATTATAGACCATGTAATCAAACTTCAATTTTACCGATGGAGTAATCAGCGTCCTAAAAGGCTGAGTGTCCTGGCTGGTTGTCAGCCATCTCGGCAGAGGCTGTGACACTCAGACAATTCCATTCCTCCTCTCTCCTCCTTTTCTTTTGGGTGACTTCCCTACACACACTCAAAGGTAGCTAAAAAAAATTGAGGAATGAACGTTGGGGGCATTATGCTAAGACAAATAAGTCAGAAAGAAGGAAGACAAATGCCACATGATCTCACCTGTCTGTGGAATACAAACACAACGCTGACAAGACAGAGCACAGATTGGTTACCAGAGGTGGGGGGCCAGGGTGGGGGAGTGAGAGAACTGGGTGAAGATGGTCAAAATGTACAAACATCCAGTATAACATAAATAGGTCCTGGAGATACAATATACAGCATGGTGACTGTAGTTAATAATACTTTATAGTGTATTTGAAAGTTGCTGAGAACAGATCTTAAAAGTTTTCATCACAAGAACAAAAAATTGTAACCATGTGTGGTGATAGATGTTATCTACAGTTGTGGTGATTATCTTGCAAAAGCTGACATCGAATCACTATGTTGTACACCTGACCACCTGAAACTGATATAATGTTATGTGTCAATTATTTCTCCACTTATTTAAAAAGGACTAAGTTTTTTTGAGGGATTTCTTTCCCCAAATTGGATTCTGTTCTAAAATTCCTGCAAGATGAGATAGAAAGACTCCGCAGTCTCTCTCCCAGACCAATAGAGGGCACTAGCAAGCCAAGCCAGGCTAAGTCCCAAGCACAGTGGATAAACTACAGTGAGAATAATCTTTTTTTGGCATCAGAAGCAGACAAAGATGATTAAAATCATGCTGACCCTGGGATGACTGTCTTCGGCTTTTTCTGGCAAGCATTAGCTAAAGGAGTCTTTTTGAAGTGGGGCATTCTGGTTCCCATCCCACGAGAATAAGAACTGAATGACACACCAGGAAACAGCCCAGCAACAGCTTCCAACTTTTTTTCAGAGCAGCAGCCCATAATCACCTAACTTCCCTGCTCCAAGTGCTGTCAGACAGGTCCTCTGCCTGTGGCGTGCTGGGAGGCAGCACAGATGGAAGGCTGGAGGAACGTAGAGTGAATGCTTCTGTCAAAATGACCAGCTGCGGATGCTGTTCCTTGGGGTCCCACACCCTCCAAACAGAAAGAAGGGAATCAAGCAATAAACAAGAGGCCAGTACTCCTCAACAGAAATAAAAGTTCAGTGAAATTTGGCAAGCCTCCCTGCTCTGAAATGATTCCCAGACAATGGTAAATTGGGAAAGTGGTCAGTGCTGAGTGGAGACACGTGGGCCTGGCTACAAAACCCAGTTCCTCACCTCTCCTCACAACGTACGAAAGTAAAAAATACAGAGTTGGGGGAAACAGGGCTCACCCACTTCCACTAAGTCCAATTAAAAAAACCTAATCCCAGACAGGCAGGGCTCTATTGTAGTGCTTTAGACTACGTATGCTAGAAGATGACCCAAGTTCAAATCCCTGCTCTGCCACTCACTGGTCAGGTGAATCTGTGCAAGTTACTCAGTTTTTCTGTGCCTCAGTTTCCTCATCTGTAAAATGAAGGTAATAATAGTAATAGTTCCCACTTTCTAAGTTATGAGGATTTACATAGCCCCTGACACATTATTAGTGTGCAACAAATGTTAGCTATTATCTAGTGCTAGTGGTGATGGGTATAAAAATCTTAAAATATAGAGCTTTTTTATCTTTGTTTCATAAGCCACTCCAACATCCTGGGGCCTTTATTTTGTGGAAATTCTCTTAATTTAAAGACCCTTAAAAAAGGCCCTGGCTGGTGTAGCTCAGTGGATTGAGCGCGGGCTGGGAACCAGACGGTCCCGGTTCGATTCCCCGTCAGGGCACATGCCTGGGTTGCAGGCCAGGTCCCCATGAGGGCCATGTGAGATGCAACCATACATTGCTGTTTCTCTCCCTCCCTTCTCCTCTCTCTAAAATAAATAAATAAAATCTTAAAAAAAAAA